>WEIS01057332.1:0-29907 GCA_013389965.1 Todus mexicanus | reverse complement strand
TCTCCCGAGCGGGTACCGAGCCGGAGCCCATCTGTAAGCCTCTCGCTTAAGCTGTTGCAGTGGAGGCATTAGGCAGGGCAGGAGATAAGTCCCAGTGGTACGGCGCTGGTGGCTCTGAAAAATACCTACAGGTATCTGGAGAGAGCTGTGTGCCAGGAACTCGGGGGATTGAGCTGTTGATTGGGGTTTAAAGATAAAAACGAGCTAGTGCGAAGGAAGAGACTTGTGCAGGCAGCTGCTTCTGGAACAACTCTCTTGCAAAACTATGTAAGAGAGCCACTGTTGCCCCCACTGTTTTTCTCAGAGATACTCTTGAATAATTCACCCGGCAAGTAATACTGCCTAGAAGGATGAGAAGAAGAAAAAAAAAAAAAAAGCCTCTCACCTTTCTGGAGAGAGTTTGACCAGTGCTGGGTTAACATTCAAATCTCAAGTCACAGCCCTAGACCAGTTCCTTCTGCACATTCCTGCATATTCCTGCGTTCCTTCCTCACAGACACACATCTCCAGTTGAAGGGGATTTGTGAAATTACTGCATGGCCTTTGTTCTCCTCACAAAATTCCTCTCTATTATTAAACTTAGCACTTAACCCTAGCTGATCCCTTCCTCTTCGCAGGGAGATCTCTCTGCATTTGCTATTCTGATGGCAACGATAGCGAAGGTGACATTTGCTCACATTGTTGGTTAGTGGCACTATTTATCAGATTAGAATTTCCCAGAGTATTAAAATTTGCCAGAGCGAATGTTTTCAGGTTGATCTTTAAGCAAGAGCAGACGTGTGTGGCGTCATGCTGACGTGCTTTTCCTGATGAGTTGGAGTAGAACCGTTCCTGCCGTTAAAGGAAAAATGCACAAGTTTAGGTGCTCACTGAGCTGCCTTGCCAGGGACTTTGGGAGTCTCAAATACTACTTGCTGTTTGCAAAATGTAAAGATGAAAAGCAGAGGATGGAAACTCTGACTTTATCATGATTGAAATAACATCCCCCCCAAATGTTTGCCTCTGTTCTTACTGGCCCATTCAGAAGGTGAATGAAGGGATGCTAAAAGCAACCAATTGTTTACATCTTTTCATCCCTTACTATCACTCTGACTTCCCAGTCATACAACAGATTGCTATTTTTCAGGCTACCCATCTGATAGGAGTTAGTATTATCTACTTAAGGGTCCAGATTTTTTCCGCTGCGTTTGGCAGATCTCAGACAGTGCCACTTAACACCAAAAAAAAAAAAAGAAATCAAACTCAAACATTAATATTCTACAACACGAGCCTGGTAATCCTTGCCTCTGCAGAGCAAGCGCTGGCCTCCTCCTGTTACCACTGAAGTGAACAAGATTTCACATTAAGCTTTTCAATTTCGGAGGAGCAAGGAGGGAAGGCCCCCCATCTGTTACCTCCCTCCCTACGCTGAGAACTTGCTGGCGATGACCAGAAGCAAAGTCTCAGATGAGATCCTTGGTAACAATTGCGCTTGATAAAGGAACATTTAAGTAACATTTAGGAGAAGAGGTTTCCTCCCAGTTAACAGGTCAAAGTTAGTTATGAGAGCTCAGTGAAGCCTCTCCAGTTTCCACCAGCCAAGGCACTGGCCTCTGCTCCTCTCGGTGCTTCTCCTCAAGACTAAATAGGTTCTAGTTTTGTAGGTTTATTACTGAAGTGCAACACTCCTGCCATACACCTACTCTGACAACTCTTTTACTTCACAGCCTGAATTCAAATTCATTTCTAATCGTGGAACTGGAGTCCTGTACTAAATTCTGATATGTGATCCTAGTCAGTTTTATCCTCTGTAGGGGATTAAAACAGGTAATACCTCTGTTCCTCCGGCACAGAGGAGCTTGCTGTGTCCAAGCATTTTATAGTACAAACTCTTTTTTTGGCTGGGAAACTCCCCCTTGCTCTCATCTCTTTAAATGAGGACCAGCCCCACTCAGTTACCTTGTAGAGAAGCTGTTTTCAGAAGAAAATATCTAGAAAGCAGTTCTGTGTAAAAATCAGTGAGCAGCTGGTGGATGGAGAGACACTCAGAAAACAAGGAACTCCCCTACAGAGGACAGCAGCTTGTCCTGTCATCTCTACATGCAAGGAAACCCTGTTGAGACCTGCAGCCGTGCAGGTGCTGGGCTGAGGGCTGGCAAGGGGGGGATGGCAGCTGGGAGAGAAGAGGCAGGAGGAATCGGTCAGCATGTCCAGTCTGCTTCATCCTCCCTCTTCACAACAGCCTCTCCACGCCCCACTGCACCGTTCCAGTTTCTCCATCACACCAAACTGGATATATTCACTGCCCTCTAACTCCAGCCTGTGTGATGGCCATTTACTGGAGCTCTGCCTAGTGTGGCTTTTCTTTCGCAAAGGACTAAAGTGGTTTTTAAATGATTAACAAGGCTTATCTGTGGCTACTAAAAATCACATTTGAGTACATCTGGGGAACTTGGGCTGCAGTGCTGCTCCTCAGTTTCATCTTCCATTTAGAGAAGGCCCTGGATCTTTCTAAACGTTGCCTAGCAGTGAAGGAGACCAGGCTATAAAAGACAGCATTTCAGCGTGCTGCTGCAAGTGAAGTTGTGGCTGTTCCAGCCACACTTCGGCTACAAACAAGACCTCTTTGCAATGGTTGCCCTGGGCCTGGTGCTGGGATCTCACGCTTGCCTACCGCATTAAAAATAATCATACTACTGCTTAGCTCTCATTTGCAAGGGGCTCTTAGTGTCTGAAACATAGGGAAATATGTCTGCTTTGGGCCACTGTTTTTAATCAGCCTTCTCTTGCATTTGAGGGTTTTCCAGAAAGTCCTGAATCTGCAGAAGGATTTGGAAGGACACAAGCAGGGTGCTGCTACACTGTGCTGGAAGGAGCATAGGGAAGGATCTGGAGATAAGATCAAGAAAGAAAAACATGTTCCTTCTGTAGAGCAAGAGGTGGAAGATTAGTGATAATGCAGGGCAGAGGGCTGCTGGAGAAGTGGAGAGCTTTGACATTCAGACCTGCTCGGGAAGGTGGCAGAGATCCTGCAAGGGAGGCTGTGTGTCATCAGCAGTAGGCACCCAGGGGAAAAAGCCACCTCACAGCCTGTTTCTAAAAAGGCAATAAAAAGCCTCTTGACATAAATGCAGTGCAATTTTCTTTTCCTCCTAGCAGGTTTATTTTCCCCTCCTATCATAAGTGCCATGGGGATTGCTCACTGGGGGATGATACCTTGGGAAAAATGGGTGAGTGCTGCCAGTGCTGGGCCCAGTGGGTTTCTGTTCTGTGCTAAGACACGCTCCTAAAAGGCTGGTGTGAATCCAGTAGAGAGTTGCAGCAGGTTATTCTAGGGGACAGAACAATTAGGTGGCTCCAGCTCTTCAGGTTTCCCTGGTGATCTTGGGACATACCCGTGCCCCCAGCCTGTGACTGCTCTGCAAGTATGCACATGGCTTCTTGTCACCAGGGGAAATTCAAGCTCAGAGTTTCAGAGCAGAGATTCTTTCAAATGGGCACGACATAAATCTGTTTTGACCTGATTTGCAGCTCTGTTTCAGTCGAGCCCTCATTTAACTGAGCCTGTAAAACACTACAAAAGTTCCACCAGATGCTTGCTGTCCCTCATTTTCCAGGCGGTCCTAAGCAGAGCAGAGTCTCCAGAACTGAGAGCGGTTTCTAAAAAACCAGCAACCCAGAACATGCACGGACGTAATGTCTATAGAATCTACTTCATTGCATCCATTGCCATTCCAGAGCGGACTGCATCAAACAATAGAGTTACTGTGCACTATCAAAGTACCAGACAACTAATTAGGTCAGGAATAGAAGGAGCAAATGGATAGATGATTCAACTGTTGTTCATGAGACCCATATGACAAGAAGGATGCCTCATCTAGATTCCTCATCAGCAGGAAGGATACAGCTTGTGCAGCTTTGGCTGTAAAGGCATTTTTAAGAAGAATTATGCCACCGCCCACTGAAATATTGCTTTGGAGTTAAGCTAGGCTCTGCTAAATCAATTGGCCTGCATGACCTATATATCCTGCATATTGACATGCAGCCTGCTTTACTCTTTTGGCAGTTGTTTCAGTAAATATTCAATGTGCTGATCTCCTGAGGCCAAGGACGGGCCAATTGCTGAAAATGGAAAGCAAGTTTAGCGCCAGTGACCTGCCCTGACATGGGATTGCCACCTCCATGGCACTGTCACGCTCTAGTACCATCCTCTTTCCTGCACAAAAGATTTCAGCCCTAAGCAGAGGGGAGAAAAAGGAGGCAGTGTTCACTTTTCTCCTCCCTTCCTAACCTCTTCTCCCCGCTCTCATCTAGCATCTAGAGCAAGAGAAACACGAACTAAGGAGGAGATTTGAGAACAAAGAAGGAGAGTGGGAAGGAAGGGTGTCTGAACTGGAAAGCGACGTCAAGCAGCTGCAGGACGAGCTGGAGAGGCAGCAGGTTCACCTGCGCGAAGCCGATCGTGAGAAGACACGAGCAGTCCAGGAACTCTCCGAACAGAACCAAAGACTCCTGGACCAGCTCAGCAGGGTGAGTCACTGCGGCGCAGCAAGGGCAGGCACCCAGCCTGGGCAGGCACAAGGCTCACAGCTCACCTAGAAACCACCCTACAGGCAAATGAGAGGGAAAGCTCCCCCTTTACAAAAAAAATTATAAATGGTTCTGCATCTGGGCAGATTACTCAGGTGTCCCTATAGAACATGCTGCCTTTAAACTGAATTATACACCTTTAAGGAGTGCTACATTCCATTGGCAAAATAGTTCTGCTTCTGGATTGACTGGTCATTCATTCCACAGGTGTGTCTCAACTGGTTTTGTATGTAGAACTGATTTAGAAAATCTGTTTCTAATTTGCAAATAGGGTGAACAAACGTAGCACACAATAAGAAGGTTAACCTGTGACAGTGAGGTGAAAGACTTTTTGCTGGCCTCCCTTTTTTAGACATATGTTGGCTACAACGTTGTAGAACTGAACATACCATGTCATTCTGGGATGATGTGTCCCTGCAGATAATTTCGCCAGGGCTAGATGTGAGAACCTATTGAAATTCCTTAGATTGAAGTGTTTCAAGCAAAGAGCTCAGCTTGCTTCTGAATGAAACAGGATTTATGGTGAGGCTGCTACAAATCAGTCTAATTGACTGAATATTTCCAGCATGGGTTTCTTTCTGACAGCAAACGACTTAACAGTTTCTGCCTCCTCCCCAAGAAGTTAACCTGTCTGCTAGAATTAAGAACCTTGTGTTTTCCTTCCCACTGGACAGTTGGTACAAAGCATCGTTTTAATGCTTGAGAACACAGTTACTCCAGCAGATGAAAGCATTTTCTTCTCATCAGTTGCTGCTTATCCCCCAAATAATGCAGAACAAAACCACACACCCCAGACTCATGCTGGCAAGGCCCAGCTAATGATGTAAAAAGCACATTTCAGGCTGGATTCTGTCAGAGGTGAGTCTCTGGGGCTGACAGAGGGATCGCCTAAGGAAGGGTCAAACCCTCAGTCACAGTACTAGGACCGAAAGGCTCTGAAATGGGCCAAGTATACAGGTCCTCTCATGTGTTTTCACTCCATCTGGGTGCGTAGTTTTCCAGGTTGCGAAGAGCAGGTCTTGGGTATAACACTCTGTGCTGGCACTTGCAAGGAAATTATTCCTCGTTCTGCTATAGATCTTCTTATCAAGTACTAAAAAAGCCACTTAGTCGGTGGATTTGGTTTTTAACTGGCTTTAAAAAAATCAAAAAGGCACAAAAACCATCAAACAAAAATGCCAAGTTCTTTAACTGAGGAACACTGCTAAGTTTATCCGTGTTTTTAAAGTAGTATCTCTCAAGTGTAGCAGATGACCTAGTGAAGATCTTTCACCTCTTCTCTGGACGGAGTATATTTCATACACACCATGGATGGTGAACCCTTGCAGAACTTCTGTGTTGTGTTAGGATTCTTATCCGGGGCTAAGAGCTTGGCTCCCATCACATCTGATCACCCCCAGGGATTTTCTGTCTATGCACGATTTCCATCACAGGCTGGGAAGTGTGAGATTTGTTATAGTCCCAGAGTAAACACAAACTGAAAGATCAGTCTAGAAGATAGGAGAGGAAAACCAGACAGCTTGCTTTGGGCTTTAAACCGCATGGGATTATCCTCACATGACACTTGCGCTACAGGAGCCTCTCACAGCCCAGATGCTCAGAGCTGCTCAGCTAAGCCTTGTACAAAGGAACCACCCAGTTAGGTCTACCAGCGTGCAATGTCCAAACGTGGGGTTTGTCCCCTTAACTCCCTATTACTGCCAGAAATACTCTTCATCCACTCACTTCAGAACTGCCACATCCTGGGAAAAATTTGAGTCTTGGTGCTGCCGTCCCTGCTCCAGCCCAGCTCTGCTCCCAGCTTGGAGAAGAGGATTGTTGATCTTCAACAAAGACAAGGCTGACTGGTAGAGACAGCTCACACTTGCCAAGGCGTAATTTGATGCTCATTGAGGTTGTCACCTGGCCAAAACTTCCTAGTAACTCAAATATAGCAATGGTTATAGCACAGGTGTAAACATTCTTCTTGGATTCAGGAGAATTTGGGCAAATTGAAAGAGTTGGGAGCAGTCTGTTACCACTCACCCGAGCCTTCAGTTGAGGCTGTTTAAAATCTCAGCATTAGATTAGGACTCGATCAGCGGGTGCTGAGTATTGCTCCATAGTGCAATCGCAGTCCTACTTGTGTGGTCTCATTCTGGAGAGGTTACGCATGTAATCCTTGAGGCAATGGTAGTGTTAAACCCTGCACCCACATGGTTCTGGCTCCTGTTACTACTTAGGCTTTCAATAAATAAAGAGGACAGGTACAGCTGCATGGGTGTGCTCGCCTACAGCCGTCTTGCCACAGGTTGCAGTCTTGCTAGGGATTGTAAACTGGGCACCGGGAGAGGAAAAACCCTACAAAGAGAAGCTGTTACAGCTTCTGTGACCTTTTAAGTGCTGCTGGTATCCTCCTCGAATTCCTGGTTCTGCATTTTGCGCCTTCATTGTGGGTTGTCTGAGAGGAGAGGGTTATGAGAAGTCTGGGTTAAGGCAATGGAAGCCTGATTCAGTCTCCACTCTGCCCCATCCGACACTGTGCACCCTGCTACAGGCTTCACTTGCAGGACAAAGAAAGGGTTGCTCTCTGCTATGAGTCATTCTATACTAATAGGTACCAGCTCTTTGAATTTCTAATTTTTAGCAATTAACACCTCATGGCCCAATTTCACAACACTGGAGCATCCCTCTCCTGGGGATGGCATCCCCTTGGCACTGGCCTCTAGAAGTCAAGCGACAGCTTCAGCCTCACGAGCTACCAGCCTACATGGTCCTGCTCACTCCTTCTGGAGTCCCGGGCTTCAGCCCCTTTTACCTCAAAGGAGGGCAGCATCTAGCATCTCCTTCGTTCTGCCCCTCCCCCTTCCTGCTGCTGTGATATTCTTTCACCAACTAATTAAGCTTTAGGACTTTTTTTTAACCCTGCCTTCCCCAGAGATGAAAGGCCAAGCCAAGCACATACTTTTTTCATCTAAACCTGGCACAAATGCTAACCAACCAAGCACACAGTCCTGCACACCCACGCAAGGATAGCGGAGGGACCTGGAAAGCTCTTTCGTGCAATTAAAGCATGGGACTGAAAAAATCCACCCTCAATCCTGGCAAAGACTGATAAGGAAAACCCAAGGATTGGAATTTTATGTCTGTTCCAGTCTAAAAATGGGGATAACTGTCTTGCCTCAGAGGAGTCAAGAGGCTAAAATAAGGTCCATAAAATGATTTGAGGTCTTCAGATGAGATGATGATACAGAAGAACTTTACATATCTAATAATAGTAAGTAGGCTATAAGGAACTTTGCCTTCTCCTGAGATATAGCCATTGGTGTGGTTCTCTGCAGAGAAGAGATAATGTCCAGGGTTATGGCAGTATTAAACCATAAGGAAATTAGGTGGGCTGGACTGGGAGCTCATAGTGAAAGACATGATTCAGATGCCAAAGATCAAGTTTAAGATCTCCACAGTAACCTGATTTTTTTAATTTGCTAAGTGATGATTAAAATCCCTTCTGCATGTTGATTTGATTCTTCCCCCCCCTTCCCCGCCTCAGCACAGCAAAGCATGTACTACCTCTCAGCAGCATGTCCAGACTAAGCTAAACAGCAATTTTACCTAAGAGAACTGCAGAACACATTGCAAGCGACGTGCCAAGGTACAAACCGCTCACCATAAATGCTCAAAGATAAAGTATAGGAGTCAAAGTACAGTTTTGCTGAGAAAGTCGAGGCTTGGGAATTATTACGTGTTCTGTTTCCAGCTCCTTCAGTCTCCCCCATCTGTTTCAGTTCCATGTTTGGAAAAAGAGATTAAAATCCTATGCTTTCTATGCTGTTATGTTATAAAATTTGGGGAGAGCGGGTATAGAGAAAGGTCTCCTCTTAGGCATGCCCACAGCAGGTAACACAGCAAGAGCCCTGTCCCCACCCTTGGGCTTCTAGGAGCTACTAATGCAAATAACAACAAGCAGCCCTCTTCCTATAATGAGGCAACATATTACTATTTTGTCAGGAAGTGAATGAAAAAAGACTTTCACACTGTTTCTAAGTGGCTGCACCAGATGGCTTTCCCACACATTTCCTGCTACCAAGCGCTGGGCTCCTGGAGCTGTTTGCTGCCTGTAGCTTGGATAAGGATGCATCCTCCCCAGTTCAACCGGGTTTCTTTTATGGTACATAGAGCATAAGGAAGCAATTTCACAATGTCAAGCTCAGGTAGTCTTTGCAATGAAAATCAGTTTTCAGTGGCAGGAAGAAGCGTGTCGTCTTGCCCTGCTGAAATAGCTCTTTGTGTTTAGAGAGGAGCGCTGGGCTGCCACGGCATCCCTCACAGGGGCCCTCAATCACCAAGTTATATTCGCTCAGCATCTAGTGCCAACGTACTGCTACAAAGAACGAGGTGTTTCAGTCGATCCCTCTGGTACAGCAAGAAAACGATCACCCAGCCCACAAGTCTCCAAAGGAGGTTTTATTTGCTAGCCACAAAACCTTCCTTTCAGTGGTATTTCAATTGAAGGAGTTTTGTTTCTAACGTCACGCTTTGACATGCACATAGCTTCAGAGGACTGGCAGGCACCGCCTGGCTTTGATTTGAGAGAATCAGGTTTTTATTCAAGAGCAAGCCAACCATATTATATTTCCCTTTCCAAATTACTTTGAATTTAAATGCATCCTTCTATGGTCAGCAGCACACTTAAGAGAGGTGACTCTGTTGTCAATTATTGATTTGAAGAGATTTTTCTGAATGGTTGGTTGTCAGGTCCATCAGCATAAGAACAATGTTGGTTTTAGGAAATCCAGACTCATCATTTCAAAAAGTTACTGGAACAAGTCTGCTGGGCAAGATTCACTGCTCTTGCCATGCCAGAGGTCTGTAGCCGCTATACTATGAGCTATCTTGTCTTTAATTCTCTGTTTTATCTGTACAGATGCTCAATACAGGGCTCCATATGTTTCTTGTTTATTACGTTGTCTCCAGTAGCCCAACAGGGTATATTGCAAACCTCTGTGCTTAGCCCAGAGGCAAGTCAGTCAGGCTGAATTTAAATACTGCTTCAGGAGGAGTATTTCTAATGAGGATCCTCAGTGGACCTAGGCTCAGGGAGAGTTGCTTTGACTAGCCCCACATTTCAAGCTGCTACAGTCACTACACTGACATGACAAAACCTCTACTTTTTGCTGTGGCGCAAAGTGTTTCCTGGACCTATCGAGTAAGGAGCAACTTTCTGTAAGGATCTCCACCCAGTAGGCCATGGAGTCCTGCATAGCACGTCTTGATCTGCATCGCCTCTGAGCAGTCTCAACTCAATGGAGGGGGGGAGACTGCATGAGAAAAAGTGGCATCCCATCCTGTTGAAGGGGATGAAGTATCTGCATTTCACAGCAGCTCAGGGCTGCTCACTCCTTGGGAGCAGGCAGACCAGCATCGCTTTGTGCCTGGCATGAGGCACGCTTGTGTTACACATGGTGCAGCGAGGGGAAAGCGGATACCAGCACAAGACAGAGCCAAATATTGAAGCCAGCAAGCTTCCCTTTAACCACATCAAGCACCCTCCAGCTCCATGCCCCTCTGGAACATGAGCAGAACCCAGCACCACGTAACCAGATCCCCAACCACCCAGGGAATACTTATAGCACACACGAAGGAAAGGCGCCTTCTCTCCAGCTTCTTCTCCCCTAGCAGAGAGCACTTGTTAATAATTTAGCTTTGTGCCACATCAGGACTGGAGCGTTGAGGGTTTCTATGCTAAAGCTGTAAATATAGGACGTGACTGCAGCTGCGTGTTCTCGCCTGCAAAGTCCTTCAATGAAATGATTCAGTGCCCTAGAAGGTAATGAAGAAACATCTTGAGGTCACTGCTGAGCAGGACTCACCCACCATCCGTCTGGAGGAAGAGAGACAGGCAGGAAGAAAGGCTCGACCCTCTGCTGAGAGCCTGGCTAAGCCTGCAGCACCCATTAACCCCATTTCAGGGCACCCAGAGATTCAGGAGCCAACTGGAACGGTGCCATCTGGACACTGAGGCATAAATACAACAAACAAAGTGATTTCAGCAAAGACAGGGTGGGGTGGAGGCACCCCTGCAGAGTTTGCTCAAATGAAGAGGGAGCATGCAAAAGCTTTAAGATTTTCTCTTTTACCCTTGGATTTAAATACTAGTGAGCACTGGGGGAATGGACAGAAAGCTGTGCACAGAATAAAAGTGGGGCACACACTGCTGCTAAACCACAGAGCAAAGCCCTCCCTAGGGAAAGGGTTAAAAAAATTACTATTAAAAATAAAATGTGTTGCTATTAAGGCAGTGAAACTACACGAATCCGAGCTGATGGGATAAAGGACAGCACCCATGGGTCCCAGGGCTGGATGGGGCCCTCCTCCTCCCCTGGGGCAGCGGAGTGGGTACCCCATGATCCCTGGGGACCCCTTGCTGGTTGCTAGGCAACAGCACACTGCAGGCCCAGCTGGTGATGTTGCCGTGGCAACTGGCTGTGATGTCTCCGCCTGTACCGCCACGACAGGCAGCAGCCACGCAGAGAGACGTGGTTGTGACGTGCGAGGCAGGCAGAGGCCTGGCTGCCGCCCCCGTGGGCTCGGCTGGCTGCCGGCACAGGTCGATGTGTCCCCAGCATCACCACTTCATCTGTCTCCCCTCTGCACAGCAACTTTTCTTCCCCAGATCACCCTGGAGATGTGTCAGCCCAAGGCAGCCTGGTGTCCACACCACCCACAGTGAGCTTTTGAGCCTGCTGGGGGGAAAAAAATGTATTTCCTTGGTCCAAAGAGCCCCTTGTGAGCAGGTCAGTGAGCACACACAAGGGAGACTCTGCCAGGGCTTGGCACAGAGCAGCTGCCCCTGGGAGTCCAGCTCAGGGAGCACAGTGCAACAGAAATGATTATCTGCCAGAGCCACTTAACCTCCACACTGTGGATGGCTCATTTCTCATCTGCAGAGGCTTGTGGTGTCTGGATGGAGCAGCAGAGACTGGCCCCATGAGACATCCCCAGAGCCCAGACCTCCTTCCCACCCACACCCTGAGCAATGAGTGACCAGGGCATAGGCTAGGACAAATCTACAGAAGTGTTAAGCACCTGGTAGTCAGCCAGGCACTGCTCTTGCCTGCATTTCAGCTGAGCCCAGCTCATAACCCAGCTTTCCGCTCTAGCAAGTGGTTCTGGACAAGATGTCAAAAGTTTCTTCAATGCTTCTGCCTTGAAACATTAGCAGCACCATTAAGCCGTGAGCATTTGAAAGCAGGAATACAATATGAAACTGAAGTCAGCCTTCTTCTGGGATGAAGAGATAAAGACCTGAATGAGACCCTCCCCCTCTTGCCCTGCACTAAAAATTTCAAGTGGCTATTCTGTTTGGGTCTAGGTCTTTATGTTTACAGGATTTGTTTATTATGCAGTAGCTCAGAGGTAGGAACATGTGGGCAGAAGAGGGTTTTTTTAAAATATTTCTGCTTATTCACACTTGCTGTAAACACTTCCTCCAGGAGATTCTAGAAAGTAGGACACAGAAGGCATCTGCACCCAGCCAGCTAGATTCCACTAGCTAGAACCAGAGCTAAACATGATCGAAGGCTTTGCAAATATATACATAAGAAAAACCCAATTAAAAGCATTTGATCTTTAAAGAGCCATTCTGGGTTACGAAGTGCACACGCCTTATAATGAAAGTCTTTAAATTACCTTTTTTCCCCCCAAGTAGGATTGCTTTTTCTAAATGTAGTTTGCTAGACCAGCTCAAGAGCGAGGTCTCTTCTCCACCAGGGTGTTTTTGCCAGCTGTATTGGGTGCTCTGCCCATGAACTCCCAGAGGCCCCTTTCCAAACAGCCTAGAGCTTAATCAACATTTTGTTTAGAATGATATCTAGCACAAGCCGGTTTATTTTGAGCACAGATGTAGGATGAGCAAGACTCTGTTGCTGCCTTCTGATGGGTGCTGCAATGCAATACGGAGCCGGCCTATGCTTGGCAGCACCACCCATGGGGATGGGAAATGCCTCCAGAGGTGGGGACTACCTAGAGGTGAGAATATAACAGGAAGCAACTGACAGATTAGGACATAAATCAAGTGTCCTGCATGACAAGGGTAAAAGATAAGTAGGCCAAGAGAACATTTCATTTGAAGGAGAAGCAAGTTGCCCTAACAATCATTAGGTATCCCTCTGTAGAGTCTCAGCTCTGTAGCTGCAGAGAGTTGCTCCAGACTTCACTCATGGACAGGATCCCCATCAGTGTCAGGGCTGAGGGGGAAGTACAACACATGACAACACAACCCTGCCACGATCAGAAGTGTTGGGAACATTTCCATTAACTGTTCTCACCATCTCCCAACTATTCTTCCCTGGAAGGTTCTAGCATAAAGAATGTTTTTGAAAGGAAGAATTAGCTGGATAGTTTCAGCTGGGTTATGATTCTACCAAGATTAGCACAGTGATGCACATGTGCAATAAATGTAGAACTATCACAAAACAGTTACAAGACTTGGGGATATAGAGGCTCCTGAAACATCCCACTCACTTGCATTAGCCCTTTAAATGCTATTTGTCGGTTCCAGTGTGCAGTTCATATGACCTAAAAAAACCCCATTACTTGTGTTTTGTCTTCATTGCTCCCTCCCGCCCCTTTTGCCCCTCAGTCTCTCACCTCCTGGATACATCTCAGAAATCAGTTGAAGCTTAAGTTATCACCAGCCTCAGGCTGGCAGCTGTCCCTGCAGTTTTGTTCCTTAAGCTGATGTGAGATCACATTATCCCTCAGTGGCTTTGGGGTTAGCTTGGCCTCCACTTTCCATATGCCAAGAGGGGAAAACTTAACCTCGCAATTCCCTTGATCTCTACATCCTTGGAAGTCTGTTCCTGAATCCACTTCCAGACTTGGCACAGTTTTCTAGTAGCAGGGGTGCTCTTAGAAAGCTATTCCTTTTGGCAACTATTGACATAAGTCGCTCACGTTTATTTGTTGAACAAAGCACCACTGGTTTTGGTTGTCTACAAGCTCAGATCAAGGAAAACTGAAGCCTTGTGCAGCTCAAGTATAGATCAGCAGATATGCTCCTCACACCAGGGCCATGAGGCAGGTTCAAACCCTAAGATTTGCCAGAGGGAAGGGCCTGTACTTACAGAAGAGATCCAACGTCACAGTAGCTTTTGCTTTTTGCCTGGCAAACACTCACAAGTTTTAACAGAAGGGGACCTTTCAGAGTTTTCCTTTGTTTCTTTACTTGGTTAGCAAGTATTTTGCATAAATTTTATTGCAACACCAGAAATAGTTGAGGGTGCCCCTGCTCACTGCAGGGGGGTTGGACTAGATGACCTTTAAAGATCCCTTCCAACCCAAACCATTCAATAATTCTAAAACCAAGGCACTGAGAGACTAGGCAATAATTGTCAATGTAAGTTGACAAACAAGATATTAGTAAAGGAGAAATCTCCTCCCTGCTTAGACTGCAAAGAGTTTGAGCTTTTCTCTTGATCTTAAAGACTGGGGATGAATTGCTTTGTTTAGTTTGTTGGGTTTTTTTAAACCGTGGGTTAGGAATTTAATGAGCTACGTCCCATACTGAAATTGTACTACCCCAGGAAAATGCTATTAGCGTAGACGTTGCGCCTTTATAGAGTTTAAGCTTTATTCTCCATATCCCGTACATAAAGGACAATGTGTATAAGTTGCAGGATAAGAATTTGACTAGACGTGAAGAAAAACATCCTAGCTGTAAGGTCAGCTGAGTAGAACAGATGGCCCAGAGATGCTGAAAGGTCTCCATCAAAAGAAGCTTTTGGGAGATGGCCAAATAGTGACCAGTCAAGCAGGGCTGGCCAATTTTTGCCTTGGCATGAAAAGAATTAGGCAAAGTTAAGTCTGAAAGAGGCCTTCTGAGGCTTCTTTCATGCAGGCAACACTCGGAGTAACATCAGGTCAAGTCTTCCTGCAACTTATGAATATTGAAGTAAAGAGGTAGAGAAGCCTGAAGGAATACTCAGAAGAAATAAGTGATCTCTAAGGCTTTGAAGCAGAATTGCATTTTCATTCTACATGAACATAAAGTAACTGAGGGGTGAACACAATTGTAAACAGGGGACTATTCAGAGGGAGGTACCAACCTTTACTCAAACATGAGCTCCTGAACACTCTGGTACTGAGGCAGTCACGCTTGCCAGCAGACTTATGTTTAGATGAAACCAAATGAGAAAGCCTGAAATAACCATACTTGTTCAGAAGAGATTGTTTGTAGAATTTAGTAGCGTAATATTGGTCCAAGTAACATCTATTGATCGGTTATGAGGTTGCACAAGGATTTGCTAACTCAAATTATGTCTGTAGTTCTTGCCTCTAATCCACAGAGATTTATTTCCCTAGGCTTTACTAGATGTTGTACTTCACTTTGTGCACAAATTCTTACTAAATGTTCCCTTCCCTCTCCACCTTAGTACACAGGACCAGACATCTCAGTGAAGACTAACTAATAAATATTAAAAGCTGCAACAGCTCAAGGCAAATGCTTGTGAAATTGATGATTTCATTAATACTACCTCTTCTTGGGGCCTTTCTGTGCCTGCTGCACTGGTGCCATGGGCACAGCCCCTCAGCCTGCAGAGCTGCAGATAAAGTCTTCTCGTTCTGGGCTGCTTTGCAAACCTCTGCTGCAAGAAACCCCTACCTCCGGATCGGCTGAGCTACCTCAAATTCATCTCAGTCAAGGCAAGACAGCCCAAAAAAATCACTATACAACCAGCTCAGGCCCATGTGGCTTGTTTCCATGGTATGGAGGAATAACCTCAGCCCAGGGGGAGCAGTGGAAGAGGATAATACATATTCAGGAACAGCATTTTTATTGTATTTTTTTTCCTGCCAGATACAATTGTGTATCCTGGGTGCTTCGAAAGCAAAGTAAATTCAGGCACCTCAAGATATCTCAGGCAGAACCCTCTCTTCACATGCAGCCCATGCTGAACACAGACCCTAAAACAAGCAAATAGAGAATGGTGCCATTTAAGAGCAGGACTGGAGGCAGGCAGAAGCATTGCTTACAAGCCATTTTCTTGGCTGGCTGAGATAAACAGACCAAGGACCATTTTGCTTTGAACCCTTCCAAAGGGAGGCAGGTGCCACTGGAGAAACCTCTACTGAGACTGTAGCTGATTTGTGCAATCTAAAGCAACTCCACAAAACCCACCTACAGAGGATTAACAGGTTGATTTACTTCATTTAAAGAGGCCTCCTCCATTCCAGGCATTATCCAACCCAGCAGCTCAGAGCTGCTTACCAAGATTAACTCTGGCACCACGAGACACAGCCCATTAGCTGCAGGCTGACTCTCGGCAGCTCCTTCTTTTACATCAAGCTTTGAAATCTTGGGAAATTCCTTCTGTCTTCCCATCCTTCATAATCCTCCATCAAGAAACAGTGCCACAGACTAAGAAGGTCAAGTTGGGAGAGAGGGATGGAGACAGGCAGCCTTTCTCCCTTCATTATAGGTCACTGCCTCACCTCAACAAGGGAAGGGAAGATTTATCCAGTGTGGGACAGTTCCAGACCAGTGCTCCTGGTCCCAGACACAGGTCTGCTCCACCCATCCCTGCTCCTTCTCATGGCCAGCAAGGAAATATTTTGCTATGTGAAACAGATGATGCAGAAGCCTTTCCAAGCACGAACTTGTTCAAATGAAGATATTAGCTCTCCTGCTTCTTTTAATCTTCCTAAGCAGAGCTATAAGCCACCCCAGGTCAGGGAAAATGGCCTAATCTGACCAAAATGCCTGTTCAGACCCACATACCAAGCAGCCAGTGATGTTAACCCTTCCCACAGCTCAAGGAACGGGACAAACACCCAGAGCCAGCTGGCCATGGTGCAACAGAGCCTACCCTGAGGACAGGGCAGGAGGAATCAGCTGGTTATGCTGGAAAGCCATTGCAAAGCACACACACGTACACACTCTGTCAGTTCTTCCTTTTCCTCACATCACTTGCCATACAAGACATTTGCATGAGGCACCTGCTAGTGTTGCAGGCCTGTGATGTGGACAGTTTCCATCAAGCCCATGTCAGCACCACAGACTGAAATGGCTTGTAGACACTTAGACAGTCTGCTGATGCCGCTGACAGACAGGCAGCCTTCTTGCAACACCACAAAAGCCTCGTCTGTCCCTTTGCACAACAGTAGGTGAGGCCACTGCAGGATAAATTGGAAATATCAAAGCCAAGTTGTTGCTGTTTTAATATCACAGGGTAATTTTTAGCTTGTGTACCAGCAGTCTCCCATATTGCCCACAGATGAGACAGCATTTCAAAGGCACTTGAATAATTGCTTTTTGGTGCGTTCCACCAGCATCGTTAGGCAAATGTCCATAAATACCCTTCTCACATATCTTGTCTCCCTGAGATTATCCTTGTCTCCTTGGCAACTGTGAGATGAGGTATAGGCTAGCGGGGATTAGCCCCAATGAGCCTTATAACTCTTGTGCAAATTCCTGCTTGACAAAGAGACCTGGCCAAGCACTTTTCCTTCCTGGTAAAGTGTGGTCATAAACAATATTAAATACAAGAACCTTTCAGGAAACTTGAGTAAAGGTGAAAGCTAATATGAAGCTTTATAAGTGGTAGTGTTTGTCTTGCCCTCCAAACAAGTAAGTTTAAGACATGTGGATGTACTTGGCATTTCACAGCCTGACAAGTAAAGCTGTATTTCGAATCAGTACTTAAGAGAAGGCTTCTGCTGAAAACTTGGGCTCTAATATCTTTATCTCCTTTGTCCCTTGGTGCCAGCGGGGATCACACTGGGAAATTCCAAATCCCCACAGGAGCTTAACAAACTTACGCTATGCTTTAACCTATTAATTTCTGAAAACTAGCCTGGATTCAGGTCAATGCTTGAAATCCACATGCATATTCTGTCTGACACCAGTTGTACCAAGACTTTCTGCCCCTGAGCGAGCAGCTGTAGGCCGCACCCTCATGCCCCACGCCTCAGACATGACCAAAGTATCAAGTCAAGGAGGTACAGCCCCAACATCCAAGATTTCTTCAAGTGGAGCGTTTCTCTGCTCCGTACCATGTTTGGGCCTGGTGAGGAAGAAGTTTCTCATCTCTTGGGATCCCATGTGGCCTGCCTGGGCACCCCAAGCAAGACAGCCCAATGAGTGGTGCTAACATTACACAAATGAGGCCTGTCCCCGTATAGGAAATGCAAGAGCCAAGTAGTACTGCCTTATAAGCATTAAAGGTTGAAGTATTCAAGTGATAGCAAACAGCTTGTGGTGGACAGGCAACACATTTAAACTACTTGTTCCTTCTTCAATCCATTTGAGTCTTTATAATGTCTCAGCCTGGGGTGATCTGCTCTTATTCAACATGATAAAAAAACAACCCCGACATCACCTTTGAGCAGAGCCAAGAAAGGGAGGCTAAAGAAAGCACCAGCCTCAGCAGCAAACCTAGACACACTCCAGCAGAAATAGGAGTGTTTCTGTAATTAAGCAAACAAATCTGGCACAGCATCGTGCCTACCTATGAATTCAACAATGTGCCATGACTGATACGTGTTAAACTAACCAACTGAAGAGAGCTGAAAGAGGAGGGAAGGGAGTTCTCCAGGTTTCTTGCAGGAGGTAGGTCACAAAACAGCAAAGCCAAGGGGTGACAAGGAAGCCAGTGTAGGCAAAGTAGTGACAGGCAAAAGCAAATCCAAGCCTTGGCACAAGCTGGTTAGCAATCATGCAACATGATTTCTTTGCATGCTGCTGTGGACCTGTTTGCTCCCCAGCCATCTGCCAACTCCAGCGCACACCTCATCATGTGAGACATGAAAGGGAAGAGGAGTCCGTGGCTTAAGGCAGGTGATTTTTAGCACACATAGGATAAAAGTCTTCCTAACTCACAGGCAGAAATTGCAAGTGACACCATTTCAAACATTCCTGCACACAGCAAGCATTCAGTAGGTTTAGAATTGCTACCACATAAAATTCATCTATAGCAGCAGGAGGAATAAAAACTGATGGGAGCTGAATACCATGATCTCCTCTGTCGCTGATCACATTATTGTTGCTTTCAGGCAGCAAGAGGAAGGGAAAGTTAATCATTTAGGGGCAGCGATGCTAGGGAAGATCCCAGTTTAAAATCCTATTGTAGTAGCATAAGAATGGGAGCAGTAGATCAGCCAATGCTCAGGTGCAGGATAATCCACACATTCATGCAAGGCAGCCCCTTCTGCTGAAGATAAAGTGATGGAAGAATATAACTGGAAAGCAATGAAAGTTGCTGCAGTTGAAGTATGAACACACTCCAATGGGGCTTTCAAAATTAAGCACACTCCAGCAACCTAGTAACTTGTCAGGGAGGCTTTGAAGCTGAAGAACAGCCACTGCCACAACATTTTTGTTGTGTTTTACTTGGGGTAATTTTGCTGGTCTCCTTTTACCTAGTATGGGGCAGAAAGCACATGCAAAGGGTGTCCACTCAGTCCTGACATTTTCTTCAAAGCAGTAGAGGCAAAGCCAACAGTATCTTTCTCACTCTCCCCTTTCCCCTCACAGAGCACCCTTAGGCCTTTGCACACTCCACACATCCCAGACATCAGAGGGTGTGGTGTGGGATTTGGGGGAAGGAGGATGCTCTCCTTCCTCTGGTTGTGACAGCTTTATCAAAGATGCTACTTCTTTCCAGACAAAGCCTCAGTCATCAAACCTTCAGCCACCAGGGAAAACACATCTTTTCTCAGCATCACAGGCCAAGCTGCTAATTCTCACAGCATCTGTCAGTACAATGGTTCCAAATCCAAGATCTCTTGCAGTTCTTACAGGTCTCCGTACCCCAGTGTTGGTTTGTGGGCAGCCTCATGGCTTGGTTGCCCAGAAACCTGGGCTGCAGAGCACCCGCAGTCCCCACGTCTGCCTGGCTCCTGCTCCTAGCCCAGGCTTACGTCAAGCTTGCTATGTCTGCATAGGCTCCATCATCAGAAAGCAACAGCCTTAGTGCCCGAAAAAGCCCAGTTTGAATGATTCTTATCACTCCAAGCAGCATCTCAGACTGCAAGGGAAAGGGGTTTTGACTTAATGATGCCTGACCTACATTTGCAAAACGTTGGCTATGGGTGCCAGTCTAAATGTAGCATGTGTGTGCCAAATTTACTGCCCACAGCTGAGCAGAGGCTTTGTTTGCAAAGCTTTCCGTGGACTCTGAAAGCCCTCACACAGTTACTCTAACACAGCTGGTGGGATGTGGCCAGAGCAGGTTTTTCTTCAGACAACATTGCTTCTCTCCCTCAAAAAAATAGCTGAATACATGAAGGGTTTGTGACTGAGGTGGCCTTCCCCACCCAGGACCATCCATGCTTTACCTTAAGTGATATTCACAGCTCCACCAAAGCCTGACAGAGAGGGACTCTTTCCGGAGTCTGATAACAGTTCCCTGCATGGGTATGATTTGGCAGAGCATAGTATATTTTATACACCATCCCACAGTATGTGCTGCACCCACCTTGTTTTTCAGCTAAGTTTGCTCTCTGCATTCACTTGCTTTATTTTTTTATTTCCAAGCACAGCTTCTTGTAGGACTTAAAGTACCAAAATGCCAGTGAGTTTGCCAAAAGCTGTTATTCAAATAAATTCATGCAAGAACTTTTAAAGCTAAATTGTAGGAGGAAGAGGCTTCAAGGAGAGATTCACATTCTTGTTTCTGGACCCTCTTAGTATCCAGTTACTCTGGCCACAGCAACACCCGTGCGGTCTCTTCAGG
The DNA here is from genome assembly GCA_013389965.1 of Todus mexicanus. Lineage (NCBI taxonomy): Eukaryota > Metazoa > Chordata > Aves > Coraciiformes > Todidae > Todus > Todus mexicanus. The sequence goes on along the minus strand of WEIS01057332.1, from coordinate 9,625 downwards.
GGAACACCTCACCTGCCAGGCTGACACGTGTATAGGAGGAACTGGCCCCTTATAGAAGTACTCAGCAGCTTCCCAAAAGCTGGGTTACAGGTGGTGTTCAGAAAATTTATCCTTGGCTTTGAATACATCTGCTGTGGCTTAATTTAGCAGCTCTGGCTCATGCTAGAAGTAACTATTATATACTTGCCACTACATGCTGCTAGTGAGGTGCAGACTGTTCTGAGGGCCAAGCCCCTGCTGGGAGGATCTAGGATTTAAAACCCTAATCCCCTTAGTGCTCACATCTGTGGCACTGCACAAAAAGGTAAACAAGTACTTTTGGGTTCAAGCATCTGCTGCACCGAGTCATAAACTGAACCTCAGTGGAAACAGAGCAAAGCTGGGCTGAGAGGAGACAAGTGTTCATGTAGTTACTGCCTTTGGTAACATACAAAGTATAGATCTGTGTTCGATGTCAGCAGATTAGAGTGCTCAGATGTTATTCTAACACATCATAATTATCTTTTGTCATCGATTACCAAGAGCAAGATCTGCTTTGTGCTCAAAGTCTGCTCCAAAGACCTTATGCTCTAAACAGATCTTTTCATGCTGCCAACAAGGGAGAATAAGTCGGGAATAACTGGAGGCTGCTGAAGCACAGAAAGAAGTGTTGCTAAGTTAAATGGTGTCTCTAGAAGCTTTTTGTCTGCAGAGACTCATCACAGTTCAGTTGTGTTTAGAATGACAGATCAAATACTAGTTGACCAAGAAATATTTGTAAGTAGAATGTTACCTAACAGCTCCAGAACAATCCTTCAAGAAAGTAAATGCAGACCTTTTTATTTAAGTGTTGCAATTGTGACATGCTGCCACAGGGGTTGATTTTTCCAAAACTTTGTGATGGACTTGCTCATTTTTATGGCACTTACCTTTCATTTATGACCCTACTGCACCTATCAGTGATAAAAATATTTACGGAAGAGAAAGCTTTCATGAAAGAGTTTGAAGCTGTAGCTCCCATCCTGGCCAATATTCTCTATAGGGTTTGAGTTTCCTTAGTTTTCTACAGAAAGCAGCCACAAGTTTTACTGCATCAGGAATGAGGAATAAGCCTTTTGCACAGAACGTCGGCTACCTTGCTTTAGTCAAGCCAAACCTCCCCCCTCAAAAAAAAAAGAAAAAGAAAAAGAGAAAGAAAAAGAGAAAGAAAAAGAGAAAGAAAAAGAAATAGAAAAAGAAAAAGAAAAAGAAAAAGAAAAAGAAAAAGAAAAAGAAAAAGAAAAAGAAAAGAAAGAAGCCTTCTTGGCTCTTCCTCCTCTGGGTTTTGAAATAAGTTCATCAAGTTGTGAAAGGAATGAGCAAACCCATCAGTGCTGTTTTTAAGAAACAGCCTGATGGATGTTATCAGCAGTCAGGCTTGGGAGGGATTTCAAAGCTAATAAAACATCTCCCCGGTCAATCTACCACAAAGTTTAAATATACATCTATGTTTTAGATGTTTTCTCTCTTCCTGTCTGGAGGCTTCCTGAGAGAGATTAATATCTTTTGAATCAATTCCTTAATTTTTGCCCCATCTCTTCCGGCATCCACTCATCTCATGTGTATAGGAATGGACACCAGTATTTTCATGCATTCAGACATACAAGTGCAAGTTTGAGCATCAGGTCTACATACCCTGGAAAGCTTTTGGTTTGTATATTACTACTAAATCCTAAAAGAATATATTCTGAGCTTAACAAGGTGTATAGATGAAGATTTCAAGAGCAGGCAGAGCTGCCATCATATATTAGATATCCCCAGTAGATCTCAGTTCATTTTCTATGAAATAAAGGAGAGAGAGTGCTTAAAGCCAGAGTAGGAGATTTCAGGCAGCTTAATTATTGTCTCCGGCTTCCAGGCACAGACATTTGAGTTTGAACACCTCCAGGTTTAAAGTCTTAGACTAAAACAATTTCTTTAAAAAATAGACTCAAGGATGGGAACTGACTGTCCTGACTTCTAGCTACCAGGGGAAGACAGCAAAGCCTCTCAGAGTAGGAGGGGATGGTTTCTCCTTGCCTTCACCGTCATAAGTTTCTACTTTTTTCAAAAAGTTTTAATGACCAGGCTAAATCTTCATGTTTCCAGTTCAGCTATTTCCAAACTAGTCAGGCATTTTGTGTTTCATCAGGCTACCACTTGACCCACACTTATGGCTCTATAGAGATTTACTGGAAATGTTTTTTCATCCTTTAGCTCAAGTAGAAAAGCCAGACTGAGCTAAAAAAAAAAATCTAGCTTAGAAGTCCACATCAAAGGTAACTTGGCCAAAATGCTTTACCAAGATAAAATATGCCTTTTGTCAGGGAAAAATAACTTATTCATGGAAATTAAGCATTAGAAATGCATTAGATGTTATCTAGGAGAACAGACTGCTGAACATCCTGATGCAAAACACAGACCATCCAGCTTTCAGTGGTTTCCTCTGGCCAAGGCAAAACTTCAGCCGCTGCAGTCTCACACGTAGGTGCGAAGGGGAACAGACTTTTTAACCTGAAAGTCCCAGACCCCCTTGAGACACATTGGACCCAAGCTGTGCTCCACTGAAATTAATGTGGTTCCTCCCAGCTTCACCAGACTTAATTAAGCCATAAGCCTTTCTGCTTCCATTTACAAAGAGGTAACTGAAGTGCAAAGGCACAAATGCTTCATTCAAGGTCAAGCGCAGCAGCTACACAGAACTAGAAGAGCCTCCCAGTGTTGCACTTTATTACCCTATTCCTTCTTGACAATCAGGAGCCAAGCTACTGCCAGCAAGCCCCACACGCATCTCTCCGTTCAGAGCCCTACAACAGGCACCAGCCCTGGGAGCTCCTGGGCAAAGCCATCTCATCTCCCACACTTCTGCAAGCAGAATTTGCATACAGAGAGCAAGAGCCACTTCGTGCACTACTTAGTGTTGCGTGTCCTCCAGGCACACTTTGTCCTCTGAATTATCTCCAGTGCTAATTTATTGCAGCATCCAAAGCAGCAAGCCTCTAGCAGTCCCTCCCACAGGAAGCAAGCTGACTCATTTTTCCACACACTGTATTTTCCTCTCCACAAGAGCCAAATGCTTCAGTCAAGAATAAACCACAAAAGAAAAAAAAAAGGGAGGCTCATGTTTAAGCACCTCCTAGAACGTGCACAACCCACATCCACTTGTGAAACCGCGTCTTTCATTCAGACAATGAACCTAGAGAAATACACCCAGCCAGAGTTGCCCCCATATGGCACATGACTCTCTTTGCTTCTGCTCTGAACAGCAGCTCCTAATCCTGTGAGATGATTTAGCCTAAGCTAATGGCTATGGCCTCAGACAAAGGGTTATCTGAGCACTTAGTGAAAAATAAAATGAAGGCCACCATTTTGCATTAATTCCCCTAAGCTCTTTGACAAAGCATTCAGATGTTTGCCTTGCAAACTGGTTCTCATAGATCAGCTAACCTTATAGGAAGGGGGAAAAAAAGAACAAATACATTGCCAGGAAAGCCCTGCCTACTCTTTCACACTTTGCTTAGTGTTGTGACACGAGTTTACACATGCACACCCACACCCCCACACACACGCACACAGCTGAGGTGTGTTGAGAGGCAACTACTCCCATTTTTGGAGTGTTTTCTATTAAAACTCAGGTAAACAGGAGTGAGGTCAAAGGATGCACTAAGCATTTCCTCCTGGTCCTACAGAAGGGAAAGGGGAACAAATCTGCAGCCAAGAATTCTCACTTTCGTGTAAGCAATAAAGTGTCACCTTTCCAAAATGTCATGACTGTGGAAGTAGTGCAGATCTTAGCATAAGATGCCANATGGCTGCAGTGCCAGGCCCAGCGAGGACAGCTCAGGCTGGACACTGCATGGCCCCACCACGGCAATGGCCAAGCTGAGCTTTGCCTGTTGCCAGTTTGTTTTCACTTCAAATCCCTCCAGTGGTAAACGATCTCCCTGTCTTTATCTCAACCTACGAGCTTTTTAATCTTATTTTCTCCCCGGTCTTGTTGAGGTGGGGGAGTGAGAGAGCAGCTGGGTGGGCGTCTGTCCAACCCACCACAGTGCCACTGCTCTTCTCCACACGGCGTTGCCGTACTGGGGCTGAGGGTGCTGAGTTCCAGGGGCTGTCCCTTGGGGAATCCCTCCTCTGTGCAAACAAACCAGCAAATGCAAACAGAAGCCCTCAAAAGGTGATGAATGGTGAGCGCCACTATTACGTAAGCGCTTTCCTGGGTAGAATAATGCTTCAAATAACAGTTGAAAGTTGACCTGAATTAAAAGCTTCAGTAAAAAGCTCTCAAAGATTCCCTAACCGGGCAACCTCCAGATATGCAAAATATAGATGGTTGCTTATGGTATCAGTCTGCTAAGGGCTGGAAAATAGCCGCGGCCTCATTGCTTTCTTCCCACCACTGCTAGTGGGCACTGGGATGCTGGCTGTGGTGGCAGGGCAGAAATCCCAATCCTCCTGGGCTTCCCTCAGCAGCCAGATTAATGTTGGGGCTTTTTTAAAATTATTATTCTAAAGCAAGATTGTTGTTTCCTCCCCTGTTTGCATTTCAGTAGCCAAATGTATTTTCCTCCCAGAGAAGAGCTTGGGAATCCAGGAACCTGAAGGCAGAGGAGGCAGCGATTAGTGATTTGAAGTGTTAATGGTACCACGGTGGGAATGGGGAGTCCCTTGAACTCAGCTGTTAGCAAATTAATAACAGGGGTAACAGGCTCTCCTGAGTGTAACAGATTTAGCACTAATTAGGACTTCTCTTTCTTTGCTATTTTAGGCAAGATCTTCAATATCCTTTGTTAAATTTGAGTCAGCTTGTTTGTAGAAGTAAATCATATGGAAACGTTGGTTTCTTCACACCGATACCATCTATTAAACTTTTTCTCATTCTCCTTTTCTTTCTGACACAACTTATAGCTGGATATTTTGCACACAGCTAGTTTTATTTAGCAAATCTTACCCTAAAAGAGTGTTTTGTTTGAATGAGACCAACCCACAAGCCATTAATTTCTCACAGTCCATCCCAAACATTTCAATGAACCCATGTTCACAGGCGCATCAGCTCCAATTTATTTACATTGATTTAATTTATTTATTGCTCATATATTCCAGATGTTAAACTCATGGGGTCGTTGTAATTCGTAAACCATATTTTTCTGCCAAATATCTATACGGGTTTGTGCATTTTAGCACTTCAGAATTAATCATGAAAGAAACTTATTCAGGTTTGCAATGAAAAAACCAACCCTCTTAATTAGAGCAGAGGCCAAAATGTCCTTTTGCTCTTTCTTTCTTCTCCTTGCACTGCCCAAATCTTATCTAAACCTTGCCTGAAGTCCAGAAAACAAATCTCACAGTTGGTTAAATATATTTAATTGTGAATTGCCATCTCCACATTTGCAGATACATTTCAAACTCTGCCTGGTGGCTGTGTTGGCTAATTTGCCTGTACCCAGGAAATTAATTCTTTCTTAACTACAGAGCAAAGCTATGATGCTGGGTGATACATGCCTGCCTTTCTGGAAAGAATATTACTTCTCTCCAGCAAAATCAATGCATCGCTAAGTGACTGATGTAACCAGAAAAGGTTTTACCTTCTCATATTGAGGAAAACACTGGTGGGGAAAAGAAAGCGCTACAGTTTTCACTCTGAGAATAGAGCCAGGCTGGCTGAGGTGGAAGTAACTCACTTCAATTCAACAAAAGCCATAGCTTGTTTGAGCAATAAAGGGAAAATGTAGATAGAAGGTTACATCTTCTGATGACACTTAATAAAAGAGTGTGTTAAAAGTAAACAGGATTGAGCTCAGGGTTTAAAACACATGTGCCCATGCATGTAGAGCAGCGTGGAGAACCGGAGTAGGCGCCATATGAAAAGACAACATAAAGCCTGACAAATACTGGGCACTGTCAAGGTGGTGTTCCGGAAAATAATGCCAGTTGATGTTAAAATCGAGACTTCGTGATCAATTAGAAAGGGTAGCTCTGCAGCAGGATTAATGACCTCTGAAACAAACAGCGTGAAATGGGGGTTTCCAAACCCAGAGCTCAGCTCAGAAGACTTTGTCTCATGTCTGAATCTTTGCAAAGGGGAGACTAAAGGGATCAGCTGTTTCACTGTCTAAAAGGACTGGATGAAGACTTTTCCTCATTTTCCTGTGGAGGGAAACACATTATAGAGTCATTTCTGGTTACTTCTGTTAAACATCTGGTCAGAGAGAGCATTCTGCATGGCATGAGGCTAAAGAAAGGATTGTTTTTACTTTGCTGCACAAGATACAATGTGAACGATGTATGCGGAGATGACACTGTAGTGTCCTAACTGCTTTAGGGCCCTAAATGCTAACGATAAGTGAGTCCTTTCTTCCCTCCAAGTGGAGGAATAACTACAGGAATAAGATGTGTGAGCACACAAGCCGAGCAGCAAGGAGATAAATTCCAGCTGATGATTTGAAGCTGTTGAATACAAACCTTACAGTCTCACAAGCAGTCTAGTACTGGAAAGGACCTTTGAGGTCAATTCATTTCCCTTCTGTCATTGGCAGCCCTCTGAGAGAAAGTGCATGATAAAGTGATCCAGCTCCATCACAAAATTAATTTTTGCCACCTTTTCTCCTACTGTAACAGTGCAGGAGGAAGAATCCTACTGCAGTTCCTTGGAAATGTAGAAATCTTCCTATTCCCAGCCTTAATATACTCTTATCCAGTTTATTCACATCACTTTTCCTGCCAAAATTGTGCTCTGCTTAAATAGTGCTTCTCCCTTCTGTGTGCTTATCCGTGATTTATTTATAGGGAGCTCTCTCTCAGCATTCATTGCATGAGATAAAAAAAGCCATCCTTTTTTAGTCTCCTTTCATATAACAGGCTTTCCACGATCTGAATCACCCTTGCAGCCCCTCCCTTTACCTGCTGCGATCTGAGCATGGGGACCAGCACTAGCAGCAGCAGCTATATATTGCCGTGCCAGGGATTTTTACAATGCCATTAACACTCTCTTGTTTCTTACCGTTATATTGTGCGTCTGCAATGTCTGTACATAGAACTCTTCTAGCATATAAATTGTGTTCTACAGTAAACCACCAGATACTGGTGTGTCATCTCATCTGGTGCTACTCGTGCTCCTTGGGAGTGTGGTCAGCATCTCGCAGGCAAAATCCTTCGGTGCTTTTCAGCCAGTGCTTTTTCATCCTTGATAGCTCCTGCAGAGAGCTCCTCCGTGCATTTCACCATGAGGATGTTTCAGCAGTCTTTACCAGAGCAAGTGAATCATTCTGAAAAAGCACAGTCCATCCATCCGTCTTATTTAGTGTCAGCAATTAATAGCTGCTCAGGATGCTTTGGAATCTATGGCTGCTTAAGGGAAGAAAAATAACCGACCCCTCCCTCTAGTGCTGTGCCAGCGTTGTGTTTTGTGTACTCTGCTTGTGCAAGAAAGGTTTATTAAATAAGTGAAGTGAGGGAGATATGCAGAGGCCTCTGATGTGAGGCTTTAGAGAAGTGGAAACGACTGGTTGTGCTAATCCAGGATAAGAAGGAAACTAAAAAAAAAATGATAGACAAGATTATTTCTTATTGTTAGAAACCATTTCTCATTCCAGAAGCCACTGGTCAGAGCCAGGCTGATTTCACTGACCGCCCTTCTGCTGCCCCTGCAAGCAAGCAGTGGTGGGGCAACCACAATTTCCTCCACTGGATGGAGCTGGAACAGCCTTTTACCTCTTGCTTTTGACTATTTGATATTTGATTATTTTTATATTATTGGCTTTTGGATTATTTTGCTGCAGATTGCGCAAAATAAGGGACCAATTTTAAATGGGGTTAGTGTTGCTTTGTGGGCAGCTCAGGCTGGGTCTGTGCGCATTCCCCAGGTCACAAGCTGCTGGAGCAAAGTCATTGCATCCTTTGGTGGAGCTGCAGCCTCGGACTCCCGGTCAGCCAGAGCACCCTGGGTCAAATCCTGACCTGCGTTTGTCAGACGTAAGGATGCACTCTCAAACCCCCCCACAGCTGCTGATCCAATGCAAGTTTTCTCTCCTTGCCTCCATCCCTCCCTCCCATCTCACCTCCCTGGTTAAGGTCTTGTGGCTGCTGGTGGTATTTTCCATTGGACACGTGGACGTCTGGCTCTGCCTGTGCCCCGAGCAGGACAGCAACGCTGCATCTTGACGGGGATCAATTCACTTGCAGCTAATCTGCTGGAGAGGGAGGTCTGTGCCTAAGAGTAATGGAACCTGATGGAGGCTAATTAAATAGAAAACCATCCATTTGTGCTGTCTCATTAGGGATTTGTCATAAAAACCTTATGTTCTCTTACAAGCCTAAACAAGTGTGTTCACCATGTAAAAATCAGCCACAAAGCTGTCTGGAGAGTACGTCAAAGCTGTCGTTCATCCAGGCTGTGTGCAGCCTGGATCCTGCAGGTAGGAATGGCCTTTCCAGTGTACTCAAACCACCCCACATAAATGGGGCATCCCTCCTTCGCAATGGGAAAGAGGGTCAAACCCGGCGGTCCTGCACTGACAGGCATGTGGAGCCGGATGCTTCTCCGTCTGGCCCTGACAGGAGCCAGAAATCAGAGGCAAAGAGCACTTGTTATTTTCGAGCTGTGCCAAAGGTGGGCAGAGGTTTAAAAAGTGGAAATTTAATAGCGGTGTTTCCCCGGCTCTGTGGAGATTGCCTCCCCTCTGCCTTTGCGAGTGATCTGGTCTCCTCCTCAAGCCCGAGTAGGCTGCTATTTTGGGGGAAAACTAAATTCCCTGTAGGGCATGGTCATGCTGGTTTGCAATGGAAGAAAGTTATTGGCTGCCCCAAGGGAAAATCAACATGATCTAAATAGCTGCTCTCCTCAACGTCTGTCCAGAACCAGCTTTTCTCTCACCCAAACTGTGCAGGCTTCAGAGATTCTGCCAAAATTAGGGCTTGTGCAGAAGTCATATCAGGGCAGATCTTCCCATGGGCAGGAGGAGATAACTGCTTTCTGTCTGTGGGACAACCCCCCGGGGTAATGCCAACTGGTGTCTCCTTGCAGGCATCGGAGGTGGAGCGGCAGCTCTCCCTGCAGGTACACACCCTCCGGGAGGACTTTCGGGAGAAGAATTCCTCCAGCAGCCAACACATCGTTCGGCTTGAGAGTCTCCAGGCCGAGGTAAGTCACCCGTGCTCAGCCTCACTGCTTCACAGAGTGGCCAGGGCTGGTTTAGCTTGTATAATGAACGCCTCTGAACTGGGTGAAGAGAACCTGCTGCTCGGAGCAGACAGAGCAGGGTTGTAGCTCTGGGGCAAAGGACTCCCCCAGTGAGGATTTTTGCTGCAGCCCAGGGCTGGCCGGGGTGGCACGGGCCAGCTTACATCGCTGCCTGGCCACAAGCACGCCTGCAAAATCAACAGATGAGAAGGATCTTCCAGGAGCTAAACCATGGCTGTGCTCTTGCAGGGCTGCTGCCCGGTACAAACTGAGCTCTGGGACATGGTGGGAAGGTCTGCAAAGGTTTCTTTTCTGTTTCTCATACTTGCAAAGTAGCAATCCTCTCCTGCCTCTGAGCCACGCATGTGGGAAAGCAAGGAGCCCCTGCCTGTTTCAGCTCTGGTACGTTAGCAGAAATGACATTAGCTTCCTTCCCTTTCCCTTTCC
>WEIS01057328.1:3006-28036 GCA_013389965.1 Todus mexicanus | reverse complement strand
AACAGTTTAACATGAACTGAGGGCTTCAGATATGTATCTGGTGTCGAAAGTCTTATGTTATCCTGGTGCTCAGATTCTCTTTGGTGCTGTCCAGCATTACTTGGAACAATTACCATTATTTATTGCTGTGCTTGATTTTGATCAAAGCCAGCCAGTACTACATATTTCAGCAGCCTCTCTAATGCTCTCCCGAATATAAAGGATCTTTTGAGAAGATAACTAAAATTATTTGATGATTGTGGCTGAAACAGAAACAAGCCGTAGATCAAAATATAATTTATAAACTGGAATCTTGCATGGTGTAAACCAGCTTCATTCTGTTGTCCTCTTGTTCTTTTTGATGGTATATGAACTTAAGGTGGTTTTACAGTTTCTGCCGTCTCCTTAGTTGTCTGAAGCAAGAATTACTTCTTGTCAAAATAGCTAAGAAGCATGTGAAGAAACAGATAAAGTTGTTAGATAACCGTAACTAACACCTTAGTGAATGAAGGCTGCTTGCACATGCTGAAATTTGCATTAGAAGTTACTTAAAACATTTGAATTATCAACTGCACATCTTTAAAAAATAATTTTACTAAAATAATTTCAAATCTCAACATTTTTCAGTTCAAATGAAATTACCTCTGGAAAAAAACCCAGCACCAAACCCCAGACAGTCTGTGTAATAGATTTTCTGGCTGTATTTTTCCCCTTTCTTTCCTTTTCAACTCCTGACTGATGTCTTGGAACCTTGTGTTTGAGCTTTACTCATAGAAGTAGTTTGAGTAATCACAAATGACATGAATATATAAGGAAACTTTGCTGTTACAAAATAAAGATTGGGGTTTTAATCTCATATTCCAAGTTGGTGCCTTGTAGCACAGACCCTAGGGTTTACTGCATCTTCTGAGATCTGCGTAATTCATAAACCAAACACCTTTAAGGAAAATGGTGTAACTTAAGGAAACCTCTTTACATATGATACCATTATCTTTTAATTTTGCCGTTGTGTTAGCAGAATCCCACTTCCTTCTCATAGGACTTTATCTTGTAACATGTCAAAAAATGTTACTCGCTATTAAGAAAGCTTTAATTTTAGAGCTCTTTTTATTAAGCCTTTGTATTGAAAGGAATGGATTTGAAGTGCAGATTTCTTTGTGGCCTTAGATCAGTGTGCACATCCAAATGATATTTTTCTTACGCAATTTCTGACCTTTAGAGTTTTCCTTTAAGAACATGAAAGAAAAATCTTAATTGTGAAAAGGTGAAAGATTGTATTTGACAAAAAAGGAAAACTGTACTCAGCAGAATAGTGAGTATTAAGGATAAGATTTAACAAGACAAAAGATTACGTGAAAATAGAGTCCATAATTCTCCATACCGAAGTGCCATGAACTAGGACAATAACAAGCAGGAGCTGGATTTGCTTGGTTTTGAGTGTATATTTGACCTACTTCTTGTTGCTGAAACCTTGTGGAAAGATTTGCGTGATTATAAAGTTAACTTCATTGGGTTCACCATATTTCTAAGTTGTGTTAGCCGCTGCTAAGTCATTTATAGCTTGAAAGCAAACAATTGTAAATGCTGATCCATTCATATTCTACCATAAAATACAAGATGGGTTATTCACTACTGTCTGCTGCATGCTTCCCTCCATGACAGAGAACAAAATGACTCCTTTTTAAACCGTCTATATATAAATGGCATAGGGACAATCTACAATGAGGGATTTCATTCTGAGGAGGTGGGCTGGAGATTTCCTGTTGCTGACACAAGTGTGGCGTTTCTACAGAAATTGTCAGCTATTGTTTTAATACTAAGAGCTTTAATATTCGGAATTTTGTGTACGGTAAAGTATGCATTCTCATTTTGTTCAGGGGTGAAGAAAAATTGATCTTGAAACTGAAAATTTTTAATTGATAGTTAGAGTTTATCATGACTTATTAGTATTCGTTTGTGTATTGAAGGGGTAAGATAAAGCTGGTAGCATTTGGTTTTGTACTACATACTTCCAAAGCTGTTTTTCTACAATGAGAAAGCTGGCAATGTAAGTTTTCACAGAAGCAAAACAAGCCTGTCTAACTAGGAAAATGAAATCAGTTACAAACATGTAAGCCATTTTCTTTATTACATCAAAGAATGGCTTGATTAATCAGAATTATAGTATATAGACACAGTATCTGTGGATTGGAATAAAGATTAGTTAAATTACAGGTTTCAAGGTGCACCTGGTATGCGGAGATAGAGCAGATGCTCTCTCGTCTACCCCTACTTCTGCCCTGTTTAACACATTTTATCAATGGTTTACTGGAAACATTATTGTTAACAAAGACTGTAAGGCAGTGTGGATTGCTTAGTGACCTTGGCTGAGGCACCTGGTAACTATTCCAGTGCAGACAAATGTCAGGTTCATAATTTGCTGGCTATGCTTACAGGATGCTGGACTGAGTCCTGGTGCACCATAACAGAAAAACATTTTAGGGTCACTTGTGAAGAATTAACTGGAGTGTGCACCGCAGGAGACATCAGGAGCTGGCAGTACCACTCTTCAGTTTTTGCCTTTGGAGTATGGAACAAAATAAAGCCTGCTAATATTTTATTGACATCTTAGTTTAATTCTGTCTGTTGGCTAAGTGGCCTGTCCTACCATAAACAAGTGAAAGCAGATGTGTTCCACATGCCCTCCGTCCAGCTGTAGGCAAGTCTTACCCACATATCTGGTACAGTGTATGCCTGAATAACAGTGAAAACTGTCCTCAAAAAACTTCCTGCAGTCTGTATTCTCTTCCCTTGAGACTCATTTGAGAACAACACTTGTGGAAATAAACATATCCTAATGCTTTTATCAGTATTATTTTAATTAATGCACTGAATATTTAAAACCAACTGATGAAAAGACCTCCCAAGGAGTATTTGTAGAGATTAAACCAAGCAGCAAAGGGGACCTACAGAATCTGAATATATATATATATATATCTATCTCCTGGTAAAACAATCTCAATGTTTTTATAGAGCTGCTTATTTTCAGTGGATTTGAATGAGAAGAAAACTTGAGAAAAATCCTCTGCAGAATATTGCGAAGTAAGGTTGTTGGCCTGGTGGGCAACTTGTGTGCAAAAGACTTGCCTAAATGTCCTGTTGTTTTGCTTTATTATGAATTCTGTTGTGTATTTTTATGGTGATGCTGATTAGGATTCCTGTCTTTGATGCAGATTACAGGACTGGCCCTTGCTTCACTTTGGTAACCAACCAGATGTGCCAGGGACAGCTCAGTGGAATAGTTTGCACAAAAACTCTGTGCTGTGCAACAGTTGGGAGAGCGTGGGGCCACCCCTGTGAAATGTGTCCTGCCCAGCCGCATCCCTGCCGACGAGGCTTCATTCCAAACATTCGAACTGGAGCCTGTCAAGGTAAGTTACCAGGAAAGCTTCCCAAGAAGCTGCTGAAATTGTTACTGGATTAATCTTAATTGAGTTACACTGCTGTGAATAACCTGTCCTAAGCCATTCTCAGCTATATGTGTGAAGGATGGAAAAACATTGTCAGATGCATTACTTCATGATTCAGTGAGTGCCTGATGTTCAAGTGAGTACATTAGTAACTTGGGTCATGTGAGAGCAGCCAGCATCTTAATGAATTTCTCAGTGCCAGCAGTCCTTTCCCTTGGTTCTCTAATGGTGTTTTTCTGAGTGCACAACCTGATCATTCCATGGAGGAATTTATTCTGTTTCAGAAAGCACTCAAAACATGCAAAAATCAGTCTGTGGCAATTCTGTTCCATTTATCTGCTGTGGGACCTTTTAGCTAAAATTTGTTGATTTTGGATTAATCTCAGGTGTCTTGTCTCTCAAGCTACACTGCTTTGACCTGAAGAAAAGTGCCTGTCGTGCCATTTGCAATGCCCTATTTTATATTTTATACAGTTTTGGAAATGCATTTGCATTTGTTTCAAATCGTAAAATCCACCCAGATGTTGCTTACTTCTTTCAGAGCATGCCTTACCATAGAAAGTCCTTACACTGCTTTTGGCTTTTATTCTAATACTTCCAGCTGTATAAATTCTTTTATTGTCTGGATGTCTGGCAGGAAACAGGAGAAAGTTAGCAGGGGCAGCTATGTATTAAACTGATGTGGATTACACATTCCCAGGACCGTATCTGTGGGCTAGTTTATTTCAGTCTGTCTAACGTTTTCTAATATGTTACAATATATTTGAAAATGGGGTAGATAAAGATTATAAATCTATGAGTAATTTTATTTAATCATGAAATGCCTGAAAAGGACTTCAAGGCATTCCATTGCATTAAAAATGTAGATATTCTCTGTCACAGGGCAAGTCCTGGTTGGTGCCTGATGACAGACACGATGAATTTCGAGATGGATGTATTTGTGCCGCATAATGTGCACGTATTTTGACCTCAGCCATTCTGTTCCCCCTCTCACTGTAAAGGTCAGAACTAAATTGTGCAGAAATCTGTGAATTGAGGTTCTGGACAATTCTGAAATCTTATGTGCATAAGTATGTGGCCCACACCCATGAACTCATGCCACACCTAGTTATATCCCTCTTGTTTGTGTCATGGACAAGCTGCAGTGACCTCTCCAATGGCTTTGTGCAGCTCAGAACAATGCTGCTTCTTGCTGCACTTCTCTTAGCATGCAGCTCCATTTATGCTAATCTGTGTGCGATGCCAACAGAGTTTTGGCCCTGTATGTTTGACTTGTACTTTCTGGTTTTCCCTTCTCTTGTAATGTGTTCATAAATTCGACAGATCTGCTGTGGAACCACATGCTAGCTTTCTTTTTCATGCAGTTGTACTAAATCCAGTCCTTTTGAAATCAGATAACATCCATTCAGACTGAGGACATTTCAGGGATTTCACATCCATATTCAATCTAAATAAAAGAAAACAGGTTAAATAAAATCCAGGTTCTCTGAAGAGAAAAAGGAACTATTATTACTGTGTGGAGAAGTCAGAAAAAATAAAACGGAGGGGAGGGCAAGTTTATTTTAAAAAGTAAACAATATTACTACCCACAGTTTGACTTTGTCTGTCTGTCCGAAAGTTAAATTAATATTGCAGCTGAGATTTTTAAAGATACAAAGGAGGAAAATGAGAGCCAAAAGGTGGGATTTTGAAACAGACATCATGACTCAGGAGCATGACTTCTACTTTTATTTATTTATATATTTTTCCAAGTCATTACAGTGCCATGCAGTCTGGCTGATGACTGTTATTAAAGCACAGCATGTTACTGTAGCTTGAGTCCCAGCAGCAGTGTGGCTGTGCTGAGGGCTCTGAAGCTCCGCTAGTTCTCCGCGCCTCCCAGCACAGCGGTCAGCTCAGGCACAGCACCGCTCTGGCTCTGCTGCTGCACCCCCTGACCCACTTCAGTTGGCTCTGGGGTCTTTACATAACACTCCACCATGTGGTACAGATATGCCCCTTGGCATTCCTGAAACTTCCTACTTGTGGCTCCTGGGGAAATTGCCTCTTGGCCTTTCGTACAGACATAATACTTTGCTTTTCAGACTGCAAGACACAGTACAGCTGGCTCACTGGGATTTATTAAAGGGAGGTTGGAAGGCGTCACCTCCTTCAGCTTGTGTCCCTTCATTGAAACCAATCCTAGTGTGAAGCCCGAGAATTCAAGAAACTGGGTTTTACCAGCAGCAGCTGGTGCTCCCTGGGGAGATGGGGGAAGCACAAGCATTTGGGCTGGAAAGCGACGAGTGCTCTGTTTGCTCCTGAAGGACGGGGAGCTGCCGATACAGGGCAGTTCCTGGGGACTGTGAGCCAGACCTCCACTGTCTCCTGTTGCAATGCCACTCTCCCTCCCTTAGTCTCTTCTCTAACTTTTACTAAGCTGTAGCAACACGTCTGCAGCTAAGTCATGATATACGTGGTGTTGTGCTAAAATAGCTGTGAGGCCAAAAACTGGGGCCTCTTGAAAATGTTTGTCTTGAGCTTCCTACCTAGCCAGTGATATCATAGTTTTTTCATTTTCTTGAGTGAAAAAATTAAAAGCATAGAGGAAAATAAAGGGGAAAAAACCCCTCCAAATTTATGAATGTCTAAGCAGGTCATTAATAATTCTTCCTGAGACATTAATTATGGCTATGAAACTTCTTGAGTCAAATCCTAACCACAGCCTAAGGTCATTGGTGCTGATCCTCCTGAAGTGATGAGTTAATAATTTCCATCAGTAATGACTGTACGGTTCCCTGTGCCTCTCCATGAGGTCTCCTCCACACACATTGCGCATTGCTCCTTCGTGGTTCCTGCATCTCTGTACTGGTGGACTATGCAGTGTATGAAGTTGCCAAGATTTTCAAAGGGGCAAGTGATTTTGGGTGCCCGGCTTCAGATACTTTAAAGGAACCTGGGTTTTGGCAGGCTGTATTCTCTGCACACTATTCCCCAGATGTTTTGGAAAAACAAAGGAATAGCAGTTAGATGTTTAATGTCTGTAACAATAACAACCATGTGATTTCTTGCAGAAAATATTTAGAGTACTGTACTTAATCATACTTTGCATGGAGTAATTACAAAATTAGTGTCTGTCTTCACAGGCAAGTATCATAATATTATGATGGGTGAAGAATGGATTTAGGCATATTTACTTTAATTTTTATGTAGACAAATTATTATGGCTGTTCTTGAGAAATGAATTAAAAGTGGGTGTTTTTTCCTTTTTTATATGATAGATGTGGATGAATGCCAAGCCATCCCTGGGATCTGTCAAGGGGGAAATTGCATTAATACTGTTGGATCTTTTGAGTGCAAATGCCCAGCTGGACACAAGTTTAATGAAGTGACACAAAAATGCGATGGTAAGAACTTCTAGAGCTTTCTTATGAAAGTAAAGGGGAGAGAGTCATTTTCTGGGGGCCTACTTTGTTTAGAAGTTTGTAACAAACTTTCCAGTCTCTGTTGCCTTGAATATGCAAATGGCATTCTTCACATATTAGCCCTGTGGCATTTTCCACCCTTTTATTCACGTCACATTTTACAGACTTAAAGGTAAATCAGAATCAAATGAAACATTAAAACTAAAAAAACTTTTTACCTGATATGTTGCTTTAGAAGTGCTTGAGGCACATGTCTCTGTGTGCATCTTTAGCTGCAAGGTGTATATGACTGGAAGGTTCAACACATTCCTACCTACTCATGTGAGCTGCATTTAGCATTAATGAGAATTTGACACTGCTGAGTGAAGACTGCAGGACTATGCTATAAACTCAGCCTTACAGTTGCAGATGTTAAAGAAGGACAAACATTTATCTCTCCTTACTGGTCATCCTATTTTGGAAGAACAGCAGGTTCTAGATACTAGTATGGAAATTTGCAGTGCATGATTCTGTAATCTTACTAATTTTTAACTGTGATTTGATAGTGTTGTTTTTTTTTTTCTCTAAAATATAATAATCAGGCGTAAATGTCTTCTTTGCTTTAAGAGAATTTTGGATACATAAGGAACATTGTGCAGCTGACACATTTTAGTACTGTTTTGATTCATCTTCTTCGCAGTGAAGTCCAAATTATATTTAAACTCTTGCAGCTCATTCTCCTTTCAATCATTACACAAATGAATTTGAGAAGACAAGTTTCTTAAGTGGCTAGTGATTTTGGAGTGCCAATTTTCAATATCATAAAAGGGTATGACTGTGAGAGCAAGGTTTGCATCGACCACCTTTTCTTGTATCAAGTGCCTTTAAGGAAGCACTTGAAATTTTCTAGTCATTTTGGAAGAATTATGACTTACTCTTTCAAAAGAAAAATCCCTACTTCAAGCAAACTTTATGATTTAATTGCAGGTTAGGGAAAGCAATTTCAAAAGAGTTTGTACACAGCATGGCTTTCATATTGACTGCCAATGAGTTTGGCAGAAAGTAACCCACATTTAGGGTCGAACAACACTGCAAGTGTTTACTTCTGTAGATGAAGTACCAAGAACTTGGGGCATAGGAAAGACTGAACATGTGCCTTATTAATACTTGAAAAACTGAGGACGTTAGGCTTGCGTAGGTTGCATTGTGTAAACATTCCTATGGTATTTTTCAGTTGCTGAATCATGTGAAAAAATCCCACAAACAAACAAAAAAGAAACCCACCCCAGAAAACCAAAGAAAGAACAAAAAAACCCCAAACAACCACTGCCTTCAGAGCTTGCACTTGCTAATAGTTGAGGGACTAGACACAAGAACCTGGGATAGCTTGGTTTGTTCCCAAACCCTGCCACAAATTTCCTGCCCCATTAGATTTTTGAACCTGAGCAGACAGAGACTGCTTTCAGTGCATCTTCATATTGGATATACCAGGCAATTTTAGTTGAAGCCGTGTATGTATTAATACAATTCAAAGAACTGAAAGTAGCACCCTTATACTAGTGGCATGAGATAGGACAGTGATTCAACAGTTAAGAGCATAATCATGTAACAACAGAATATCCATTCTGCTTTTTTAAATTATCTTTTTGAGTTGTAAGTTAAAATCTTCTATATAAGACAAGATATTTGCCTTATAGTGATTAACTGTAATTAATTCTAATACATAATAGTTAACATCTGATCAGGTGCTTGATTTAACTTCCTATCCAGCAAGTAGGACTTGTGGCAGCTGTAATGTGTCCTCGGTCACTGATTTACTAGAACTGGGAGCTACCTGTCGAATTACCAGTACTGTTTTTTTTCAGTGGGTCCCTATTAAAGTAAGATCATGATAGAAATCATGAGGTATAGTGAGACAAAACACAGCCAGGTGGGAAACGATGCGTGTTGGCCAAAACTCTCTTTGTCAATATAGTTGGTGGAACACTATATTTCAAGTATTACATTATTTCACTGCTTCATAAACCCATTTCCCTTCTAGTTGCATTAATGCTGAGGTAAATACGGTTTTTTGGTGGTGATTAGGGGGAGTAGTTTTCCTGGAGTGACATTTACTTCTGGAAGTACATTGAGTATACTTACCTTTATAAAACTCGCATACTTAACAATGACAATGTTGCTTATATGAATGTCAACACTAATATAAATAGTGAAATACTATTTGGGTTAGGCTCAACCCTAAAATAAAAAGTGGTGATTTTGCTTTTAAAAAGGTCAGACTCTGTATAAACAGTGGCAACACTGACTTTAAGATAAACATTGGTGAATTTGAGTCAGAAAATCCTTGAATCTGATCCATTTGCGACTGCATTTTTCTCTGTTAATTAAGGGCTTTATTCAAACCAAAATTCAATTTCCACATTTTTTGTCACTGAGACTTCTGGGACTCCTGTGGAGTATAATCGCAGAGCAGAAGCCAGAAGTCTTAGCAGTGCTCCCAGGGCACTCCGACTTGAGGCTTTGGCAACTCCCCTCGAAGTAGCACTGAACAAAAAAGTCACTCCCCTCTCACACGCCCAAGCAAGGAATGTGACCCACATCATGACAGCTAGCAAGATGCTGGGGAAGAATTTGTGCACAGGGGACCCAAGGCCCTGCACCACTTAGGACGGGTTGGTCTGCAAGGTCCAGTTGTCTGTATGCAACCTCAGTCCCTCCACTCTTTTCCTGCAAAGGCAAGGGGTGACAAAGGTAGGAGAGCATCCCGTGCTTTACCTTGGGGAAGAGGAATTGGTAATTTTTGCATAGGCGTCTTCACAGGAGAAGTAGAGCAGAGATCCTCACTACTGGCTAAAATGCTCATGAAAGGTCCAGTGGGACTTTGGGTGTTCCCCCATCTGCTGGGGCCAAATTCCAATTTAGGCATTACATTTAAATTCCTCCAATCGTTTTTAATGACTATGATATTATTCACTCCTTGCCGTGGCGTGTTGGGTGGTGTTGCAGTATTTCATCTCAGAAATTTTTGTGGCTGGTGAAATCATTATTACAGCCATGTGTCTGTCTGTCTGTGGATCTGTGGAGTAGAGGTTGGACAGAATCCTGTGATGCCATTATTTCTGGCTGGATTCTCCCTGTCGGGAGAGCAACGAAGCAATGTAGATGGCTGTGACCTGCAGTTGTCAGTGATCACTCTAGAGAATAACCTCTTTTCTGCTCTGCTTTGCTGATTCTTCTACTAGGTACCATGGAAAAAAGTGAGCTGTTTTTAAGCTCAGCTGGGGTCCAGGTTCCTAGAAGATGAGAGCTGTGCTAGGTAGATACAGCTGCATGGCTAAGACAGTCACTGGAAACCGTGAGAAAAGTACCTAGTCATTGCAGGCATGCTAGTGATGGTAATTAAGGAGCAATTTAGGCTAGGATAGGTTGTTATTTACATGACTGTAGATAACGTAAACTCCTATCTATGGAGGAAACCCTTCAAGTTCCCTCTGTTCATGGGTGCAGCTATGATCAGGGTTAAGAAGGTATTTGTTACGTTTTTTTCCTGCAGACTTTGAAATTTTTTCAGCATTGGATCTATGATGATAACTTAGTAAGTGGATTGACGTTCATTAGAAAATCATGGTATGAACTTTTATTTTTAAATTGTTGACAGAATCTAAGGGCAATTATGGACACCGACTTCTGCAGGAGATGTTTCGGTTACTATTTAGAAATCTGTTGAAATTTCAAAACATTCACTTAGTGGAGAAAGCTAGGAAAGGTAATTTTGGTTGCCTGCAGGCATCCTGCTTTGAGCTATAATCCTGTCAGGGTGCATTAGTTAAACAGTGTCTAGCTGCTTGATGCCTTTAGACGGGGTATTTCCAAGAAAAATCCAAGTGCAATAAGTAGGATGGGCAATTTGGTAGGTGCTACACTTCCTTTTGAGTCAGTATTTAACTGTTGCCTCAAGATGATGCCAGGAGATGCTGTGCTGCAGAAGATACCATGAAATGTTACGGTTAAGCTCAATATCACTATGGTCATTACAGGTTACCTAACAGTTTTCTTAATTCTAGTGTTCAAACTTCAAATGGAAGGGGCTACAGTTTACTTACAGTTTGTAAATCCCCTCTGCAGTTTAACATTTTCATCCAACATTATTAAGCAGTAAAACAAACTCTGATTCTTTACAATTTACAGATGCAACATTTTCTTAGATTCTGTTTTGCTTGTGTGTCTAAGATGCCCAATAAAAGATCCTGATTCAAAGCTACTGATGTTCTAGGGCCATAATAAGTTAGGAGGATTCTCAGACCATACTGAACTTAATCATTAATACTAATTATAGATACCTATTCTTGTGCCAAAACTATTTAGCTAACCTGCCCCTGCTTCTCTTTTTGCCTTGAAGATATTGATGAGTGCAGTACCATTCCTGGAATCTGTGATGGAGGAGAGTGTTCAAACACAGTTAGCAGTTACTTCTGCAAGTGTCCTCCAGGGTTTTATACAGCTCCTGATGGCTTAAAGTGCATAGGTGAGTAGAATCCTGTAAATAAGACAGCAGTACATGTCATGAACGTTCATAAATATCTAAAATGGGTAACAGCGTACAGAAATGTATTTCGACTGATGATCTTGAAATCTTGCTTTTATATAGAAGTGCATCATGCACCTTGATATGTATTCTGAAAAGATTTTCCCATTTACAGGATGTTTCTTCTTTTCCTCTTTGTTGTGACCTTCCCTTTCATTTTTTCTCATCACACGTTTTCTGTTATTCAATGTTTGCTGCCTTAAGATAGACAGAACTTGTTTAACACATCTTGATATTCTTGCTTTCATTGTTGTCTTTGATTTAGTCCATGTTATATTCAGCAGTCATTTAGAAAAACAAATATACTTGAGAAAGAAGGTAATCACCCCGAACAGCTGATTTTTCCTCATTCCAAGTGTTACGACATGAAGGCAGATATTTTTCATTAAAGGGAGTAGTGTGATAAGCTGGGTGTGGGACATTTGTGTCTTCTTTCATGATGTTTATTATTTGGCAGTGCTGTTCTTTCAGACTTCCACTGTGGCAGAGCAGAATCTGTCTTCCAAAGCCCGTATCAGGAATCAAAGTACTGTGTGAATTAAATGATTACCACTGCAGAGCCAAAGCTGTGAAAGAGTAGTGTTAGCACTTAACTGCTTCTAGGAAGCGTATAGTCTGCTCAAGGATTCAAATAATTATTTTTTTTCTCATCTTTATGCAGTAATTTGGGTTTTTTGCTGCCAGTGCTGAGTTTTAAACAATTATTATCATTCGAGAGTTAAATGAAAGGTTTACTTCTTCAGTTTTGGCTTGTTTATTTGAAGGCTCAGACACAATGGGGTTCGAGAGAGCACTCTGTGCATAGTACCTTTGGTAGAAAATCATTTGGGGAAAAAATTGGAAATAAAATAAGTTTACAGACAAAAGTCCCAAATCATATTAGCTTCCCCAAGAGATGTGGAAGTAGTTTGGGTTATGGTTCATTGTGAATGGTGTCACTGTTTCTGCAGGTTGTGAGAAATAAGCTATACTTCTTCCATTATCGAGAACACCGTTTTGGTAGATTAGATCCATGCTATACACTTAAAATGCCAGTGGGAGTTGCTTTTATTGCTTCAGATTAATGACTCGTCAATGGTTGTTGATCTTTAAATCATTGGTTGCTGCTTGTACTTAATACTTATGAAGGAGATTCACCTTTCTGTAACAAAAAAATTATAGAGATGCACAACTTCCATGTGCTGCTTAGTTTTTGTAGTCACTGCTCCCTCAGATCTGCCCAACGTTCTCACCCAGGTTATATTCCTGCAGTTTTCCATCCTTTTTACCCACTGTATTTCCAGTCTGAAATAGTTCAGCTAACAAATTGGATATTTAAATGATGACAAGCTGTGTTAAATAATATGCCAGACTGTGAGCCATCATTAATGTTGGCTTTGTGTCCAAGGCAAAATGTACTAAATGGGGAAGACTATTAATTATCTGCAGATATTTTGGATTCATGTCTAATATGCAAACTGCACACAGGACAGAGCCCAAATCTGCATTCGAACTGGGCAAAACATGCAATCTTGATTTAATTATAGCATGCCTGTCTTAAGTGAAAAGTGTTAGCTAACCGTGTCTATTCTGTTAGACTTGAGGAAGTGCTTCTGCAAATGTATCCCTTGTGGGAGTCAAACTGAGCAGCACTGGAGCCAAACATCCAAAGGCAGAACTGGGAATTCCATTATTACAAACCTTAAAAATTAGAATAGACAAAGCAAAGACAGTATCTCCTAGAGCAGAAATGAGCAGAAACAAGCAGAACATCTCAACCCAAGTACATGAAGAGTGCCATGCAGAAAGCTCCTAGCCCATACTTCTAGCTGGTATAATTATTATTTTCTTTTCTTTAAAGAGGCACATTTTTCTTAAAAGTTATTGTCATGGTGATTTTTTGCTTTTCCAAAAGGATATATATATATTTTTTTTTAGTGAAAAATACTAAAATATCAAAAGCTGAAACAGCAAAAAAGCTGTTTCCTGCTGTCCTTGCCCCTGTTTGTGTGTTTTACTGTTTGGAACAGAAAATGTAAGAGGGAGAAAGAGAATAACTTCTAATTAGGAATACGGAAAGATGAGGCATTTTCTCACAAGCACACTGTCTTTTTCTGAAAATGATGTGACTTTTGGATAAACTCTTACACTGTAGGTACACAAAGGTGTTTGCTGTGTGTTTAGCTTTTTATGGCACATGGTGCACTTGCACAGATTCTTTTTCCACTTCTGCCTTTTACTGCTTTTAAATGTTTCAAAACTTGGTACTGACCAAAACTGAGATGGAGGAGTTACAGGGGATGATGATAGGATCTCTTAGAGGACTTCCTTCCTTCATACCAAGGATCCAAATATCTCTCCTGGGATACTGGAGAACAGTTTCCTCTCTGGGAACAGTTTGAGTCAAAGCCTTGTTCGATTTTTAAAATGGATTAAGGAGTGAATGTGTTTGGCAGTTTAGATGGGTACCAGGAGAAAATGGAGGAGCAGTAACAGAATTGAGTAAATTTTTCTTTTTTTCCTCTGTTCCAGATTCCCACTATATGGTAATATTAGGGAACTAGCTAAAGTTTGGAAGCAAAGGCCAACTGACTCTTTTAGCTGTACTGCCAGTAATATCCGTGATCAGGGTTCCAGTTAATAAAAGGCAGAACTGTCACAGACTTTCCCAACATATCACTATATATCAATTTCCTCAAAATAATAAGAAACTTCCCTGCTATTTTATTTTTTTTTCCATATGAACTAGAATAGCTAGTAAGCTCAGGAAAGCACTGTTACTGGACAGATGAATCCACCATGCCCTGATTAGCTGAGATACTGTTTCTTTAGGGAATGATGCCTGCAGTTGCAAGGTTATATCTGCATTTTTTTCTTCCATGTTTTGATGGGAGATGTTTGCATATTTTAGAAACAGATTTGGTCTGGTTTATCATGTGGCATCAAATCACACCACAGCTTATACAGAGTTTGACATGATGTGATATACTGTGAAAAAGTTATTCAGAGCTTCAGATTGTATCACAAGTTTGTTGGGGTTTTTTATTATTATTTTCTATTTTGCTTCCATCCACAATTCTCTCCCTTCTCTAAGCTTGGGGCTTCGCTGTACAATGTTGTTAGAGCTGAGTGTGTGAAATCTGGGTACAGAACGTTCTTTGTACAGCACGTGCTTACCCTTTTCAGACAGGAAGCCAGCACATCTCCGTAAACAATGTGATGGCACCAGTTAAAGCTGTGTTGCTCCTTCTTGCCTACAAGCCTATATCTTGTCAAATCGCTACATGCTTCAGCTGGGAAAGCCATGACTAATGAAAAATGAATTAATGCTTTGAGAGCTGCAGTGCTGTGAGTTTATTGCTGTACATCAGTGCCTTTAAGGTCAGAGTTTAAACAGAATTGATTTGGTACTATTTTTAGTAGAGATGATGCTGCGATTTTTCTTTGAGGGCACAGAAGCATATTTTATGTATTGAATACACATTTCTGTTTTATTTTTACCTCCATTAATTCATTGTTGCTCCATATTTCACTTCAGCTTTCTCAGAGGAGATCTTACACCTGTATCAAATATTACCTACATTTTTCTGGTTTTCTGCCTTTTGTTTTCTGATTGTTGTAATGTTTGAAGTGCTATGGCATTGGTAATGTAATCAACCAATAAAAAAGTGGAACCTTTCCCTTTTGTGAAAGTCAACACTTTATTGAATTGATGATTACATATCCATTTTTTTCTCTTGGTAGATGTGCGTCCTGGATACTGCTTCTCTTCTCTGACCAACGGGCGCTGCGTCAATCAGCTCCCCCAGCCTATGTCCAAAATGCAGTGTTGCTGTGACAGCGGTCGATGCTGGTCTTCTGGTGCAGCCACCGCTCCTGAAATGTGCCCGATCAGGTCCACTGGTAGGAATCTACCTGTGTTCTTAAAAGAGTGGTTGAATGCTGAATTAGACTGGTTTCTTTTATCAATAATGTTTTCATTAAAGAACTACACAGAATGATTGAGGCTAGCGGGCACTTTGGAGGATTGTTTCATTCAACCAACTCCCTTGTTCAAAGCAGAGCCTCCTACGTCAGATTGCTCAGGACCTCAGGAGGCTAGGGAAGCCAAACACAAACAAAGGGTTTTATCTGTTGCTAGTTAATGTCTTGTAGCCTGGTTATTCCAGCCTTACCTGATTCAGATTTTGTCTTCACCATCCTCTACGAGCTCAAGATGCTTCCTCCAGAAGTGTCTTTCTAATAGATCCTGCCTTCTAATAGATCCCTACTGCCTCTGCAGTTTTATTCTCGTTGGAGAACTGGGGTTTCCTTTCTTTTTATGTGTAGCTTTCTGAGGTGCCATTTATTTCCTAAAATGTGGTAGAAATCATTATTTCTGTCTGCTGCCATAATGGGCTATATATTATCACCTCCCCATGTATTGAGATCCCCAGGTAATGCGAGATTTGAATTTAGAGAGGGTGGTGAGCAGATTGTGAAAGTAAGCGTGAGGGAGTGGAGGAAGGATGTTTATGAAATCGTTTAGGACTGGAGACTTAATATTTCATTGGAGAAGAAAACAAGAAACTTAAGGATGGATGAGAGGAGCTCAAGGGAGGTCCAGAGTTTAGGGAGGCATGGGGGTTGTAACAATATAGCAGTGAAACTTTGAAGAAATTGTTAGAGGTCATGTATGGGAGCGTTTATTATTCTTGTTTTTAATCCTTTGAGTAAAACTGCGTAACATTGGAGCAGAGATCTAGATCAGAACTCTGGGAAGACTCTTCCTGGTCCTGTCGCTCTCTCATTAATCATACCGAAACATCTTAAATGTCCAAGACTGGCCAGAATAATGCTAAAAAAATAGTGAAATCTATTGATGCTCCTCTGAAATAAGATGACAAGCAGAAAGCTTTCAATCTTAACACAGTCTCTGTTTTCTTTACATACTTTCTAATTATTCATATCTAACTGGTGAATAAACTGGGTGGAAAAGTGAAGTAATTTGGCCAAGACCGCAGACAGAGACGTGGTGGAGAAGGAGCTAGAACCAAGCACTTACTGACTCATAAATCCATTCAAGGTCTTCCAGATCATTTTTATTTTTTTTTCCCAACTTGGGACATAAATTGAGACTATAAATTACTCATTTCAAAAGTGCTTTGAAATTCTTTGAAAGACCTTACATGTATGTAAAGTATCGCTGTCATTATTTAATCAAGTTCAGTTATTCCTTGATGTATCCTGAGAAAGCAAGATGAGGAATTTCGAGCTGTCAGTGGCCCAAAGTCTCTCTAACTCTGAAATGGAAATTTACTGCAATATAAAGTGGAGCACTAGCTGGATAATGTAACCAAGCAGTTGCATTTTCAATGTGGGCAGCAGACGCAGATGTTACTATAAAATAGGCTGTTTATGGCTAGAAATTATACATGGGGATTAAAGTTGCAATAAAAAAAGCTTGCACTGTATTTCTTTGCATAGCATGGCAATAATTGTTTATGTGGAATGACAGGGTTTACCACTGACACTATAAATACTTTGCAAGTGGTATCTCAGGCATCCAGCTGTGTGTGTGTTCAATTCACACCTCAGCAGTCCCTTCACCTGTGCTGATTCCATTCAAGTGATGAGTAGCCCCAAGGCCGTGACTTCTTTTTGGACGGAAGGCCAAGGATCCTGGTGGATTGGCTTTGGGTAATTGGGTATTACCAATCTAGAATAGAAAAGAATTACAGCATTGTTTCTTTCACAAAGACAGATCAGTGGGTTGTAGAGAATGTGTCATTAGAGAATTGGCTAAACTCACCATCATTAGCAAACATTTGCATGCTGGAATTTGTGTATGTACATACACAGGCACTGTTTCTTCTGAAAGTCTCTGTTTTAGCATAGGTAGACCACTAATTGAGAGTGGACTCCATTTACATATGAATAGGCAAAATAGAAAGCAAGGGAAAAAGCCCAAATAAAATACAATATGTCATACAATGAAAACTTATTGGGTATGATTTAAAGATTAAAATCACTCTAAGGAACAGTAGAGGGAAATGCAGTGTCGCATGAAACAAAGTGATCACCTAAGTGCATTAAAATAAATGCAAAGATCATAATCAAGAAAAGCAGAACTTTAGGCTACCATGTTTATTTAACAAATCCTCTGTGATTTGGGAAGAGCTTCTAATGTGTTTTACAGGTGGAAATAAAAGTGAGATGAAAGTGTTGAAGGCTGAAATATCCAGCTTAGTTCTCCCAACACTGAATTTTTTTTCAGTTCTCATTTTTTTATATCATTTCAGGAATTCATGCGTCTAAGTAGCATTTTGTTTTCATTATATAATTCCTCTCCCCTGTTGTGCCATAGACTTTAAAATTTTGAAGTTCAAAGATATTGGCTGCACAAATAGTTATTTGTGTACACGCAAATTGTGGGCATGAATTAGGTCAGCTGGAAATGTGGTCTTTAATTGTGATACTCTGCATGCATTCTTTGGGTCGCAAGTTCCAAAGACAAAAGAGTCAGGGGCAGGAGGAAAAGTGGGGCAGTAGGGCAGATGCCACTAATGGAGATAAACAATAGGAGAATGCATAACACTCAGCATAGACTGTGCTTACAGCAAAATAGATCATTTTCCCATCATCTGGAAAGGGATGAACTTGGTGTGGATCTGACTCGGTTTCTCTTTGTCTATGCTCCTTAGACTGCACCTCATTTGGTTTCTGCTTTTATTGGCAAACTTCATTTTCACAGGGAAATAGTGTTAGTGTATTCATCCTCTAATTGGTTTTGCCTCATTGCTTATATTTATATTTCTTTGGTTTAGGAGGTTAACTTTTAAGAAATCCAGTTGAAACTGGGCTTTTTTTCCCTGCTCAGTATTTTTCTAACTCTGTGGCAAGCTTTGTATTAAATTAACTTGGGATCAAGTCCAAGAGTCCTCTTTTAGGTAAATTTCCCACTGAATTCATCAAAGATTTTTCCCTGAAATAAGGGTAAGTAGATTAAGATCAGGTCCCCGTCTTGCTGTTCAGTTTCATATCCAGAATGTCAAGTTTTGTTATCTTTTCACCAACAGTCTTCAGACAAGTGATGTTCATATCCTCCTATGGATTAATGACTCAATTCACAGAACAAAACTTGTTACTGCGAGGAAAACATACAGGCGCAGATTTTCCAGAGTATTTAAGGCTTCTCGTTGCTGATCTGAAACACTGCAAAAAGGGTGGGAAAAGGGGGAAGAGTGGGATTAAATGGAAAGGCTGCGAGAGTCTAAAACAGCATTCATGTCTTTATGTCTCAGATGAGTATCGCAAATTGTGCACAGTAGCTGCTCTGCTGCCAGCAAGACCTGATCTTCCTCCAGGCCGACCTGAAGCCATCCCTCCACCACTCCCTCCTCTCCCTCCTCTCCCTCCACTCCCTCCTGGTCCTTACCCTCCTCCACACCCAGAATTTGTCTACCCATCTCGGGCTCCGCCACCTCATGGTAAGAAAGACATAATAAACTTTTCTGCAACATTTGCATTTAGCTTCTTTAAAAACATGCATTTCTCAGGAGCAGTGGGCTCCCTTCAGCTGTTAGCATCTTCTGCTTTCTTTATGTGGACATACAGTCTCTGGATGTCCTTCTAATCATAGCCTGCTTACCATCTACCTTACAGCAAGTGTAGCTTGTGGATAATGTTTTCCCTGTTAAAACGATTCAGAAATTGCATCCTCATTGTCTGTACTGAGGCCCACGTATTGCAGTAGTTACATTACTGTTATCTTAAGGCTATTCCTGCATGTCAGCACTGAGGAACTTGAATAGCTCTTTGACTAGGTTGTGGTAATTACATTAAAGAGCTTGGCTGGGAGAAGGCAACTTCTTTCAGGCTCTTTTCCTCACTCTTGCTTGGCCAGGTAGAATATGTCCCAATAAAAGTACTGGTCTGCTGGACACTGAGGCTGACCCAATGGGAAGGAAGAACTTTTTCAGTGATGCACATGGATAGGTTAGGTTTCTCCAGAGCAAGGAGGAAACCCGAGCAGAATACTGATATGTTCCTTGTTCTGTCCCTTGCTCGGGGAATTTACTGCATGTCTGTGTAGTTTGCAGTAGGCACACGCCACCTGAAATCATCTGGCATAGCCACATATTCCTTTGCAAGTACATAGAAGCTCCTTTCGCCCATGCTCTGTGCAGATGCAGCAGGCTCTGCTTGCGCTGGCACCAGCTGAAACTATTTAGCCTTGGTTCAGCACCAAGCTGAGCTAATAAGCCTAAGAGGCAAAGTATGTTAACTGAGGCCTGACACTGCACTGACGTAGCTGCACAGCTTCTGGTCAGCTGGGAGCATGGACAGAGCCAGCTCACGTCTGCCTGCCAAGGACTGTATAGGCATAACCTTCCAGGGTTAGCCCTGCCCTCCTCTCCGTCTGCTCTCTAGGAAAATGGAGATATCTGAACCAGTCTGCCTGCTCTTTGCTACTGTAGGCTTTTAGTAGAGCCCCTACAGTGCCACGTACCCACTTTACCACTAGGTATGAGCAGACTTGGTCCTTTTTTGAAAGACAAAAAAGGAAAACAGTGTCAGACTTGCTGCAATGAAAATATCAGTGGTTGCTAGCTGGTTTTGGACAAATCTCTGAGAGTCGGAGTGCTATTTCCCAATCTCAATGCTAATTTTGCTATGTAATTCACATTATTGTGGAAGGTAAATGTTGACTTCTAATGGAAAATGCTGCACAAGTTGCAGATAACCAAAAATGATTGCGATGAACTGTTAAATTATTTTCCCAAATCTCTTTTTTTCAGTGATCTTGCCAGTGAACCTCACTGACTATTGCCAAGTGTACCGTCATCTCTGCCTTAATGGGCGCTGTATTCCCACTCCCGGGAGCTACCGCTGCGAGTGCAACAAAGGATTCCAACTGGATGTTAGAGGAGAATGCATTGGTATGTGGTCTTCTGCTGTAAATCACAGGGGGGAATTTTGTTTTAAAGAAAAAAAAATTCTTTTCCACACAATGTAATAATTCTGAGTTCTTAAATAAAACACACACCCCTGCAAAAAACCCCCAACAAACCAGCAAATAGAGTTTCAAGAGCTAATTGCTCTCAACTGCAAGGTGAATTTTTCAGCAGTTTTACCATTAAGACAGAGTTTAACAAATCTTGTAACAAAATTGTACACAAGTAAGGATTTCTTGTTTTCCTAACCTATGACTATAAGGTGATTGAAATATAATGATTGAAAATGACTGCTTTAAAGTATTGCAATCTCTTTGAGTATACAAATCATTAAACCAGAAAAAAGGTAGTCATGATCTCAGGCTTAGTAATATTTGCAAGTCCTCGTTCAGCTCATCAGGAGTATCTTGTTGGGGTCTTGAGCCCTTTAATTTTGGAACTCAGCCAGAGCTTGATGATAGGAGCAAGGATTAGATCTCTTACATGCAAGATTTTGCTTCTGTCAAACGCAGAAGGGGATTAAGGCCTCATTCTCTCACACGTACAAGATCTTACCTTGTTAAGTGTTCATTTTTCCCAGCTCCTGCTTAGCTTAGAACATGGGATCCTTTTTACTGGGAATTGTGTGGTCCCCTTTCAGATTGAAGCATGCTAGTTCTCCAACTACAAAACAATAAAATACCTCTACAGACCTGAATAATTACCAATGTCTTAATAAAAATGTATTTTCTATGTTGCACAGATGTTGATGAATGTGAAAAGAATCCGTGCATCGGTGGAGAATGTGTGAACACCCAGGGATCCTACATATGCCAGTGTCGTGTAGGCTACCAGAGCACGGCAACTAGAACTGAGTGCCGAGGTAAGTTATGGTTTTACAGAGGTATTCGTACCATTGTATACATACCAGGAGGGAAAATAGTTTTCAAGCAAAATTTAACAGATGTGTTAAATATGAGGGTTGGTTTTTGGGTTTTTTTTAAATAAATCAGATACAGCAGCAAAAATTATTGACCTGCCTGCTTGAGCTGGCTGTTCACAGCCTAGATTATGAGGAAAGATGTTTTGTCTTGTGCTGAAGGTATCTAGATATCTTGGCACCATTTGTAACTTTGAAGTGGAAGAGACATCTCTTCTTTTTTTCTTTTTTCTTTTTTTTTTCTTTCTTTTCCAAAATATAGAGATCTTTTTTCTTCTTGAGGGTTTCAAGGGCAATTAAACATCTCTTCTTTGGAGAAACCCTTTACATATAAAAGACTGTTAAAAGACTAAGAGAGGTGGGAATGAAGTCTTCCAGTGGGTAAATATAAGAGTACAGTGCCTGTGTGTTGTCCCTATCCATTGTCAGAGAAAGAACTAAACATAAATTACAGCAATGATAACTTAACGTATGGAAAAGTAGTGAAGTGCTGAGAAGGTCTAGGTAAGGAAGCTGTAGGATCCCCATTACTGGTGTGTTGAAGACCAGGCTCAACAATAGTCTTGATGTTCTTCATCCTGTCTTCCTATGGGAGTAGGGAACACGTCACTTTTCAGTGGTCAGCTCTCTGTCAGTGTTCTGTGGCTCCCAGACTGTCCTGGGGTGAGAATTTGACTGTAACGAGAGATGCAGTCCTTTATAGTTAAGTCATGATGAGATACTGCTGGCAGGAGAACGAATGACTATTTTGATATTCCATAAGAAATGAAGCATCTAAATGAAACAGGATGCTTGAATGGTCAGAGCCCCAGTTTCTCTGCGTATTTTGCTTTCTCCCCAAAGAGGAGGATTGCTTGAGCACACATTCATGCTGAAGCAGGGTTTCTAAAAAGCCAGGAGAAAGCTGTTTGTATTAGTGTGTTTTTGACTTTTTTTTTCCGCTTTGTGAATTACAAAGGTATTTGTGGTACAGAAGCGTACTCCAATCCAGGAGGACGTGCAGAGCCAGCACTACTGCTGCATGTTGTTAGGAGTATTTGACCTCTTTGCTGCCAAAGACCCATGTTGCGGAAGCATCTTCATAGTTCAGCTGACTAGTGGTGAAGGAGTGCTGAAGTGGAGTCTCAGTGGTGATGAATTTACTCATGAGTCATTTTTGTCACACGCTTTTAATTTGACTGATTCATTACACAAACACATGGCTGTCAGAAGCCCAGTAGCTTAATGGCATTAAAGTGTGGTCACTTAGCAGTTCCTTTGCAGTCTATGGGAACTGGGCTTGCTTGACAGGCACTTCAGAAAATGCTATAATGTGCGGAATCCTTGTTTTCTGAAGGAATTTTTAGGGCCACTGTAGGGAAAAAGACTAGTGGGATGCATTTGGCAAAATACGCGTATCACACTGGGGCCTGCCAAAATCAGCATTTGCTGTAAAAATTACTTCGCATGACTACGTTATACGTTGAGGTTTTATTTTTTGCATACGCAAATGTATCTGTGCTGATACGCCTTTGCAAATGTATTCCTTATGTCCATTCTTAAAAAATGAAATCTCCGTAGTGACCAGATGTTTATCTGTCTCTTGCTCTGAAGTTCCAGGGGAGGTTTTATTCTGCATGACAAGTCTGATAGGTACTATCAGACGTGACAGACGTTGCAGTCCGATCACAAAGCTGCTGGTTCACCTTCTAGTAGGAGTTTGACTGAATGGATGTGTTAATTGGAGACATAGGTGAATAAGGCTCTCATGTTATGATCAGTGTTCAAAAAAAAAAAAAAAAAGCTTTTCTTTTGCACAAGAGTGGATGGACCTCAAAAAGAAGTGAAATTTTATGATGATTAGCTATAAATGTATGTGAGTCAAAGCTTTAATAGCTAAGTGCTTGCTATAATCTACCTGACATTTCTGGGAGGAGGAGGTCAGACTGGGGGCTAAGATGGAAATAATTCACAATGTTATTTCTTAATTTGAAAATTAGAAAGGTAACATAAACTAGTGGTGGATCTCCAGGCAGCTGTGTGTACATAAAGAACAACAAGATTGTGTGTCAATTTTCTGCACCATGATTTAGATGGCATCAGATGCATAAGCGTACAAATCTTAACAAACTCTAAAAGTTAAAATGCCAGAAAGATCTTAAGATGCTGTAGCATTTTTGCCTGTCCTAAGGAAGAAAGCTGGTGGAGTAGCTGAAGCCAAGCTTAGGTACAACCAAGTGCCACAAAAGTAGAGGGAAAGAGACTGAGAAGAGAGAAAACTCAGGTTTATGTGTTGCTGGTTGATGATGCTTGTTTATCAGATGATGGGAGGTTTGTGAAGCTCGTGCACTTTTGATGAAAGTCAAAAGGGCTGCAGGCTGCCACTGCAGTGAGCTATCACCTGAGCAGCTCTTGCCGCCACTGACCTGGTTTCTTGCTTGCAAAATAGTTGTTTTCAGGGATTTCCTAGCAGCTTCCCAGAACTATTGTGCTGCTAAGGTGGCAAATTTGAGATTTCAGTTTTGATAGGCATCAGTTCCCCCTCAGATATGTATCTAGAGAGCAGGGGTATTACAGAGAACACCTCGTGCTCTACTTCTTCCTGAAGCGCAGCCATGCACTTCTGTGGAGAGGGGCTGGGGAAGGGCACCCCCAGGTTACTGGCGAAGACAGAACGGTTTCACGATAGATAGGTGTGCACAGGCTGGTTGAGATCTCTGTGAGCAGAGTCCCCTCTGTGCAGGAATCTCTGGGAGATGGTCCAGGCCTTGATGGAGAACACTAAGCAATCTGAAAAATGTCTAGACAGTCTGTCTCAGCATCTCCTCTCCCTCTTTTGGAGGAGAGGGAGAGCTGCCAGCCTCGTGTGATATC
Source organism: Todus mexicanus (assembly GCA_013389965.1). Taxonomy (NCBI): domain Eukaryota; kingdom Metazoa; phylum Chordata; class Aves; order Coraciiformes; family Todidae; genus Todus; species Todus mexicanus. Next base: position 3,953 of record WEIS01057328.1, on the reverse strand, counting down.
ACTATTCAGGTCCTCCAAAGCACTTTCCAAGGACCTCCTGCAGAGACAGGTAAATGAGGAGCTGATGTTTCAAATATAAAATAAGCAGGAGAAATATCTTCTGAGGTGGGCAAGTCTTGAACCCTCCTATTATCTTACAAAGCAGCAGCATGAGGCAAGCTTCCCCCATCTTTCCTTCAGTAGCTAGCTATTGTTAAGTTAAATTTCAGTAAAAATATTTTCATGATGAGCAAAAAATAAAATAAAATAAAATTGAAAGGGTCTGATTCTTGTTTGAGCAAAGTGCAGGGTAATGTTCACTGGAAATCTCTCACAGCAACTTGAAGTTTCAAGCTGATGAACATTTTCCACCCCCGTAATGTTCAGTTATGGAAATCAAAATAAATCATTTTTCAGGTGAATATAGTTTCCATGTATGATTAAAAACCTGAGGGAAGGAGAAATGGGAAAAAATCCTTTTGAATATGAAAAAAGCCCACCCCAACACGTTATTTTGCTTTTTGGTTGGCTTTCAGACATTGACGAATGTTTACAGAATGGTCGTATATGTAATAATGGACGATGCATAAATACAGATGGCAGCTTTCACTGTGTGTGTAATGCTGGCTTTCAAGCGGCAGCTGATGGGAAAAACTGTGAAGGTAAGACTTTTCTGAAGTTATTCTGTGTCAGTAATTACAGTTGCAAGAGGTTATTCACATCAATGAGAAAGAAAAGGACCTCTGGTGGGGGGGAAGAGAAGGAACAAGGAATCCGATNCTCATATACTTAATGCCAAAATTCCTGGTTGGGATAGATACACGATTTTTTTAAAATCATAAATTATTTTTGTCTGACTTAGCCTGTAAGGAAAAAGAAAACACACCATGTCTAGAAGTGTAATTTCTGTCCAAGACAGCTGCAATATTAAGGAAAATAGCACGATTTTGAATATATTGTAATGTCAT
>WEIS01057322.1:284-14128 GCA_013389965.1 Todus mexicanus | reverse complement strand
TAAAATGTTGATTAGAAGATGTTTCCTGAATGCTGTATGAACAGAAGATAAACACTACATCAGATCATAACTTGTTTACAGCACTCGCTGATTTCAGAACTAATCTGTGTAGTTGAGATTATCACGTTAACTGCATTTACACCAAGAGCAGGCTGACGATGGATTTTATGATAAATCTTGAGAAGGCAAGTAGCAGATAGTAGACTTCAGCATTGGAAACAATTTGACATAGGAAATGCGTCAGTTCAATTACTTTGGAAAATGATAATTTGAATTTAAAAGTATTGCTCAGCTGAGAATCTAACTCTTCTCCCATTTATTATAAGACACACAGAAGGTTTTTTCAGCACTGACTGGTGTATTGATTTATTTCTGAAATTCACGTTTCAGACCTAACAAATTGCCTTCGCCTGAGGCATGCAGCAAATGCAGCAAATCTTCTCAAGTAGTTCATCACATGCATCCCCATCAAGAAAATTCGAGGTTCCTTTTATCTGTACTCAAGTTTTTCACTTAGGTGCCCAGAATAATGATGATGTAGATTAGCCATCAGTAAGTTACTCCAAACTAAAGCTGGAAACCTGTGATTTAACAGAATGTTAATTGAGCACCTGGAATGCAAAACAAGAGGTACAGAAAATAAAGTAAAATATTGTTATCTTAAAAAGGAATAGCTGGAAACTCACTGGATGTTGGAAGGCAGAGCGCTGCCACCATTCTAGATCTAGGGAAGAGACAGGCACACCATAACCATTTTTACAGTATTTCCATCGGCATATGGCAACGCATCAGAGAAATCTTAGTGGCAAAATACAGACATTTTCTCTAAAGGGAGAGGGAAATGAAATGCAAAGGTTTCAAGTCACATAAAAAACCCCCAAAATTTCAGTTCCACATTCAATGATACTCAGATGCAGAAGTGCCTCATATTAAAACAAGTCACCTGACAGGTGCAACACACGTACTGTGACTGTGTTCGCATCATACTGCATTTCCAAATACAAACTCATTACAAAACAAACAGCCTGTCAAGTTTGCTCTCATGAACAGAAGTAACACTAACACAAGTTACTGGCTTGAGAATCAAATTTAAGACACTAATGCTAAATAGAACATGGGAGCACTGAATACTTTCGTACCATCCTGCATGGTATGACGTGATCCTTACTAAGTGGGGAAAGCAAGCTTTAAGGTTAAGTGGTGAATCTTCGGCTATAAACATATTGTCAGAGAAGAAAAAAGATTTTATTTATTATTATTATTACATTCAGCATATTGTGTATTGGGATGTTTATTCTACCCTCAGAAATCAAGAGTTCTGTTAACTATCATAAACGTTGCATTTTGCAATGATTCTAAAAATAGAAGTTTCCCCCATACACTTCCCACTAAAGACCAAACTTATGTCAGAAGCTTTAAAACATCAAAAGTTAAGAGCAAAATTATTTCTGGAAAAAGCTTCAGAGACAGGATCTTTGAAGGTGCTCTCCACAATAGTTGCTGTTACAAAGCACTGATACTAACCAAACAGGTTCACACTTTTATGATTGGTGCAAGCGTTGTCCCTCAACTGCAACTAAAAAGTTTCAGATTATCACAAAACTTACAGATCTGCACTTCCAAAAGGTAAAAGACAGTAGTGAGGTTAACAAAACAACCCCAACTTTCTTCATAAATGAATGTATTGTTTCACTAAGATTAAAAGAGAAAAAAACAAACAAAAAACACTAAGTAAGCTGGAGAACCAAGACTAACTCTGGAAGCAATCAAAACCAAACAGTAGTCAACCCAGGATAAAAAAATGCAGCGTGTATGTTTAAAATCACATAGATTTTTAATGCCATGAAGGAGGATTCAGAGACCTAGCCTTTGCATAGCCTGACAAGTTCTCATAAATTCATGAGCTCTCTTTAAATTTGGTTGTGATAGGGTCACACCAAAAAAATAATAATAAAAAAAAAATTAAAAAAAATGCTAATTCTGTCAAGTAGTTTTATTTCAAAGTTTATGTACTGAATCAAGTTCAGAAGTCTCACCTCCTGCCATCCAATGCATTTTCTGAAGGCTGGCAACTTAATGATCAGCAAATCATCTTCCTTCATACTCCACGACACTACTGATTATTACTAAAATCTAGTGCTAACTTCAGAGAAGCATGAGCAATGACAATTTCTTTCTCATTTAGTGATAGAAAGAGCTGTTGATTTGTGTTTTCAGAATCCAATTATAAAACTGTATATGGTTACTGTGACTAAATTGGTATTACAAAGTGTCTAGTTTACTCCCCCACCATCTCTACGTTAGCAAGCTGGCTTTTAATCAGCGTTCTTGAATTCCAAAGGATTTGCAAATCATTCTTGAGGCATTCGTATGTTCTCAGAAAACAAGTCTGTCCTTAGGAAAGCTGGCCATGTGGCAGCCTGAGATTGTTGCTTGCGTTCCACTAATGGAAGTGCGAACAAGAGAGACCACCAAAGGGAAAAAGGAGGATAAAAGAAAAACAAACCAAAGGGAACTGAAAGGGATATAACTTTCTACATGAAGATGACTAAGTGTTCATTTTGGATATACATTATGGATTTGGACCTACTTTAAATTATCCTCAAAGCACTTCATCCTCCTTTACTCTGTGTGTAGTTTCAAATTTCTCTGTCTAGTAGTAACTATGATATGCTACCATTTAAAAAAAAGCCATCAATCTGTTTTTGCTAGTGCTGGTTAGTCAAGCAATTGAAATTCAAAGTTCAAATTCAGCAGCACTGCGATCTACAGTCTGAACAACAAATCCCAGTCAATAACTGCTGCAGTTTTAATGTTCTGTTCCTAGCCACATATTTGTTTGACATACTTTTTTGTCACAGCATGCTTTCTTCTACAGTTAACTCTTGGATAATTTCTGCATGGCAACTCCTCACAAGCAGTTGGCAGCCTCTTCTTTTTGCTGTCTATGCAACCAGATGGGACTTGTTAAAATATAAACAGCAGCTCTGAAAACTGGGCTTGGAATTTGGTGTGTTTATGTACACAGGTATACACATGTGTGCTTACTTACACTTCAAGTGGGGATAAAAAAAAAAAGCAGCTTACCTACTACTCAATTTTACAAGGCAAACAAAAATGTTTCACAAGTAATACATCAAAAACTAGAGTTTCTTTACTGCAACCTTAAATAATAAGATGTGGTAATAGCAAGTGCAGTTCTCTCTGCTTTTCCAGCTGAGGGGCAGAAACATGTGTTACTGATATCTGGCATGATTAAAGACATGATATTTGTGCAAGGTGAGTCATTATCTTCTAGCAGCACAAGACCAAGGAACACATTGCTAGTCCATACATTGAAAAGCTACTTTGATGCATCAAGAATTGCAAAAAAAGACAAACAAAACAAAACACCACAATAAAATCTAGAACCTCTTAGAAAATTAGATGCATTTAGGCTCAGAATTAGTGTTTACCTCTCTCACAAACTCCAATCCAACAGAAAGTCAAGAACTCATTATAAACTGAGTCTCAAAATTAGTAATAGGGGAGCATTTGCTCAGGATTAGCACTGATGAGGACTGTTGCAGGAGTGTTTGCCCCCCATAAGCAGCACGACCGCTAGAAACCTTGCCATGCAGAGAGTTCAGCAGGGCAGCTCCACACTTCGTTGTGCTAAAGTCTTGGGAGAAGAAAACTGACATTATTTATGGTTGGGAAAAGCTGGAAATCAGCAAACTACCTCACTGCGGGGGTGGGGGGAGCTGAGGGGAAACATACACTTCTAGAGGTTTCTTCCGAAGGCAGCAAAAGCCTGCATTGCTTGGTGGAAAACGCTAAAGCAACAGTATATAAAGGTTTAGTAAACAGTGTGGCTTGGAGGTGATGAAACATCCAAAACCAAATAAGATGGGACAAAAACAATCTCAAAAAACAACCCAACAAACTACTTTAAAAAATGCAAAATTCTGCATCTTGCAGTGCTTTTTTTTCAATTCACTTCACCAGACAGACTACAAACAAACAGCTTCTTCAACCCATTCCTCTCAGAACTCCTGAAAACAGCAAGGCCCCAGCAAAATGTGTCCCCTTCAAGTCACAAGGCCAAGGCGAGCCTTGCTCAGCACCTCCCTGAGCACCATTCTGCATCCACAAAGCACCTGAGGCTCTGCAGTTATTCCCCTCACAAAAGTTCCAGGGTACTCACTCACCACTCGCTGCTCCCTCCACACTTGCAGATTCTTCTCTGACTGATAGTGGTACACGACATCCTCCAGAACAGCCTCAGCACCACACTCTGCTCCCTGCATTGTGCCGAGCCCATCAACTCCCCACACCCTGCTCCCACACCCCGCCCCCCCTCACAGGTGCTCTAGATCCTTCCCCCACAGGCTCTAGAATCTTCTCCCTGCACACCTGCAGTGGCTGCTGGGTAGCCTCAGCCTGGCCTGGGACAGGGGATGCAGCCAACCTCCTGCCCTCAGGGGCACAGGGGGATCAGTTTCAGACAACTCCCTCTGTGGGTACAGCAGGATTGCTTTTATTCACTGCCTGAACTGTACAACCCAACACAAGCTGCTTCCCCAGACAGCAGCTTTGTGAGTGCTTCGCTCCTTGGTCACCAAGGCTGGTCCTGCCTTCACAGTTCCCTCCTTCCCCACTTCCCTCCTTCCCTGCTTCCTTCCTTCCCCACTTCCCTCCTTCTAGCAGCTCTTTGGAGTTGGAAGCTGGAATAAGTGGTAAATTTTCCATTGTTAGGACAAAAAGCTTGTGCCAAATGGGCAATGGCTCCATGTGTGGCCACGCATTGGGCTAAACACTGGCAAGTGTTGTGTCAGAAGCCGCTCGCTGTGCAAAGCAGAACCACGTCCCCTCAGGCCTTCTGGAAACCGGTCAGTGTGCTGTCCGGAAAAGTGGATTCATTACCTGGTGTGCAATAGCCAAAAATCACACACTCAGGAGAGACGCTACTTATTTCAGAGTTGCACAAATCAAGCACACACCAAAAAACCTGTTTACCCTGTATTTATATGTGTGGTCAGCAACACCATCCTCACCACAACTGGTTATTAATTAACAATAATATTGCTAATATGAAGCTAATTTGTTCGGGACAGTACTGATCATTATTTTAGGCAGAAATAAAGAAAATCATACAATCTCCAAACATAGCTCCGCATGTTCTCAGAGTGTTTTCTTCAAAGATGCCTGCCTCTGTACTCAGGATTTCACAAGTGTCCAATTAATCATTTGGATAACTTAAAGGATTGTCACCTTGCTTCAAACTTCCTGCTCATCTAAGGGCCTAATTAAATCTGAAAGCACTATTTCATAAAACTTTATAACTTTCTGTGTTTATATTCTTGTTTGGCAGTTTGGATAACAAGTGCTGGCTTACCTTGAACTGGGCCCAGTTACCAACACGTCACTCAGTTTGGGCCTGCTCTTGGTGGGATGTATTTGTCTGCAAGTCATCACCCTTCATTATTATAAACTTGATAACTAAATAGGAGTGTTACACTTATACCTTGAAGTGTTATAACTGGTAAGCAGAAATAATCATTCCATGACATTTTTTGTTACAAGTGAGTGTAAGAAAAAAAAATCTCATTGATTTGATGATTTACTCAAAGACAAAAGTTGTCTAAGAAGAGCAGAAGTTAATTTATATTCTTTTTATACTTTGATGTTTCTTGTTTCTTGCTCAATAGGGATCTTTGAAATGTCAGAAAGATTTAATAAATAAAACAAATGTCCCTACGCAAATGAACCAGCTGTTCTATCCACCTGGTTAAAATAATTGACCAAAGTGCAACCAGCCACATCATTTCTCTCATCATTTTTCTAAGCAATGGCATCCTTACCCTCTACTGACAACAGGACAGGTCCTGATATCAGTAACAGCTTAAGGGAGCCTGCAGCAGAGTTAGAGCATTACAAATTAGAGCAGAAAGCAAAGTTCATGCATCCTGAGAGACAATCCAATCTCTGGTGCCAGTAGGAACAATGTACAGAAATACTGACTGAAATAATCGGAAGAGAAGTTTCTAAAGCAGAGTTTACAGGTTTTTTACACCATCATCATATAAAGCTATCAAGAAAGGCTTTCGGAATAATTACACCATGCAAATTGGACATTCAAGTTTTAAGACTTGAAGATAAAGGGCATCAAAGCGTTTTAAGGACAAACTAGAGCTACAAATTAAATCTAGTGAAAAAGCAGCAGGCTGGTTATGCATGAGCTGAGGTTAGTGTCAGCCAATAAACCAATAAAGTGGATCTGAGGTAAAAGCCAGAAGAACTTTCAAGCATATTTTGGCTTGTCTGCTTTTGACTAATACAATAGGACTACAATAGGCCAGTAGAAATTGTATCTAGTTTATTGATAACATCTTAAAGTATCTGTCTTGGATCATGATAAAGCCAATGTTTGCAGCAGAAGCTTGATGAACCTTTCTCTTCAAATTAAAGTCAAAACGGTAATTGCCAGGCAAGATGGGTGTGGGATCCCTCCCAAGTTTGAGCTGTACTGATGCTTCTGCCTCAGGCAAATGACTGAGACAAATTACTGAAAAGGGAACAAGAGCAAACTGAATTGAAGAAGTGCAGGTGATTGGAGTGTAAAACTGAAGAAATTTTCATGTCTTACAAATCCTTACCAGATTCAGGTATGGGAGTTCACACAGGTGAATTGCTTGTCAGAAGACAAATAAGGATCAAAGTGTTAGAAATCAGATGGCAAGCACAGGAGATCCAGAATTGTGTTAGAAGATAGTCTAATAAAATCATGGAGAGAAAGATGTGTATAAATCATGTGATACTACATTATGTTAAGAAACTAACTGGGAAAATGCTTTCTTCCCCACTGCTCACCTGTAGTCTTTGCACCTGAAAAAAATTCAGCAAGAGTAAGAAAAGTGACCTCTGCCATTCTAAATAAAAAAAAGGAAATTTATGTCAAATCCTATGCAGGATGGAGACTACAGGATAAGATGTACCTTGTACAATTTAAAGCTTAAAAAAGCAAGGCTGAACAGAGCAGACTACCATTAGAAAGTAATAGGAAAGCAATTTCTTACAGTTCAAACTATGATTTAGGCATTTATTGAAGTAGAGAGGCTGAGCACTAACTCTGAGGATGCTTTAAGTGTGATGCCATAAGGATATTAAAATGTTTATGCCACAAATGTATAAGATTGTTACATAACTAACAGGATTGTAACTAATAATATCCAGTAATACCATTTGGTTAGGCAGAGAATATTCTACTTACCGCTTTTCCAATAAATCCTATTCTAGTCTCCTTGAATAAAGACAGACTAACCTAATTGCACAGTTTCACAAAAATGAGGTGATTGCTTTTATGGTGAGGGCAGAGGGCAAGTTTCTCTGTATAATTCAGTGTCATTCAGGACTTGCCGCACCCTTGCTCTTCCAAGGTGCAGTCCTTGGCAGAATGGTTTAAAATGTCACAAGAGTGACGAGTAAGGGAACGACGTGTTGAAGTGGAGGGAGTTCTTTAATACTGATGATGGAAAGTAATATATATATATATACACATAACTCATTTAACTTAAACTGACATAAGGCGTGGAGGGCAGGAAAGTGATTTCACTGCTGCTCTTCAGTATGCAGCTGAATCCCTTTTCTCAAGGTGATCTAAATCCAATACTCAAGGCCAGTTTTTCTTAATATTCAATAATTATGAGGAGTTTGAGGTGTTGGAAGAAGCAAGTTTTGGATTTGTCTCCTCTACAATTGATGGAAGGCTTACAGAAATATGGATTTTATCTTGATTTGTCATCTCAGTGCACCTGACTGAGCAACGCAACTTTACTGCTGTCATCTGGAAAGTTATGGTAATGTTTCAGCTTTGGTAGAAAATGACAGCATTTATAAAATACTCATATACATAATACTAACCACAACTGAGTATTTAATAGACTTTCAGTAGCTGCATAGAAAAATAGGTTATTAGCAGAATTTTAATGAAATATTTTATTTGAATTCATAATTAAATTAATAGTAGAAGGAATTGTATTTTTTTAAAAAAGGTAATTCTTATTAGACACTTTTTCCTAAAGAAGGGGAGGTAACTTATAAGGATATGGATGGCATTTCATTTATTTTATTATGAGGCTCAAGCTCTTTAACAGAAGCCATTTCAGACTTTAAATTATCTCCTGAAAGCCAAAGGGCACTTCTGAAGTACTTTGTTCTATGCACATTATGGGTTCAGTACAATGAAGTTAAAGAACTTATATTTCATAATGTAACTGAAAATGAGTCAATTTTGTCCTAGTCAAAGGATGGGAAAAATCTAGATTATTCTCAATTTTTCGAAGCTGAACGTGTTCAAGACAGCTGACGGGTATTCAAGACAGCGACGAGTCGAGCAGTAAGTATTCTACCTTTTGAAGTAATGATTCTGTTAAACAGGCACAGCAGCGCTTTGCAGAGCAGAGGAAGCGAGAACAAACACTGCTGCAGATTTCGGCTCAGTGGCTATAACAAAAATGATGTCTGATACCTTGTCTGATAAAGCTGACAAGAAAAGCCTCTAAGCAATACTTTTGCTTGTGGCACCGAAGGGTAATGAAAATCAAAAATAGAAATAAAGATTTTCCTCCTCACTTCACTAAAATAGTGCAGGAGTGAAAAAGGCAGTAAAATAGATTCTTTAATGAAAACACTCCAACAAAGGATATTCTGAGGGTATGACTCCATGTGTTTGTTAGATACAGCTATAGAAACTTAAATATATTGAAACTATTTAAAAAATGAAGTACATACTATTCATAGTATTTCTTTCTCACGCTGTGCTTTATCACTGGCTCCTTTTGTTACTTTCAGTAACTAAAGAAAATGCTGCTAGTTCTGAACTATAATTACATTTTTCATACAGACATCGTAGACATGCCTTTAAAGATAAAATGTATAACAAAAGATGATGTGTTTGGGACTTCTAGTTTGTTCTTCTTCCTCCATTGTATTATAGTATATCTGTCTCTATATCTGAATATGCTCTTTTTGTGTCATTTCAAGGCCAGATGAAAAGGCCAGAAATAATTACCATTTTCCTTTAAAGTAGAACTAGGTGCGGGTCCTGTCATCCAAATAATATACTGCTCTCAATGGAAACTTTTCTTACTGTACTTCCTGGTAGGATTGTTTATGGTTGATTTAGTTTCTTGCTATGTCTCACTTGCGTTGTCAAAAGAGCTTGAGATCAGATAAAAGAGTATGTCCAAACTCAGCAGAGGTAAACTTCTCCCTAATCCCTGCAGACATTTGAAGCTTTGAAGCACAATGATTCCTATCTTTTTCTAATCTATTTCTATGATCCTTTCCAAGATGTACTTGATCATGTAATATTTGTGATGTCTAACATGTTTTACTGGAATGCTTCTACAACTTGTATTTTTTGCCTGTCAACAGGAAAAAACACAACTCGTAAAATCTTCCAGATAATGAAAATGGAGAGTAAACACTTCAGGGAAACACATTGCAGCAATCAACTGGGTTTCAGTAGCAATTAAACCTTGTAGGAAGTGTTCAAACACGGAATTCAATTTTTAATGCTATCCACATATAGAAGATTCATAGAAAATGGAACATCTAATACCTGGGGCAAATCAAGATGAAATAAAGATATAGAAATCAACAGAATACTCTTATTTTCCAGGTAGGATTATCTGTGTAGTACAGGTTGGCATTAGCTGAACATCTGGTAGATTGCAAAGTCAAAATGATGTTATTTTGTTCCAAGGACATCTTCAGCCCTGTAATTCTTTATACAAAAAAAGCAAAAGGTACCATTTCCAGAATTGTGGAGGAAATATTCCAGCTATCTATCATCTTAGATTTCATAGAACTCCTTCAATACAGTTCCTTGATTGTAAAAACAAAAACCACCTAGCATCAAGGTAACTGCTATTTCTCTTTTTGGTTGCTATTTCTTCCTCCCATGATGGTTGGCATGTGAAATCAGACCAGTTGGAATTTTTATTATGGTGGTCCTTTGCTTTTGTACCAAATCATGGAGAAGCCTTGGAGAGCTTTCTGCANATTGTTATTATTTATTTTGATTTGTTAGTAAAGCTGTTCTAATTTCCTTTCCTAATCGATAAGTCTCTCTCCTTTATTTTCTTTCTTCCTTATCAGGGTGGGGAGGGGGAGAGAGTGTTCTGTTGCAGATTTGGGGGATGCCCTGACCCCAAATTGTGACACTGCAAAAGCTATTTAAAAAGATTTTAATTGTTGTCATCCTGAAAGATTTTTACAGCTATGTTCAGCGACATTTTTTTATTATTATTCCACTAAATCACAATCTCTCATGTACCCTATTCTTGTGATTTGCTTTTGTACATCTTAAATCTTTCTGAAGTTTTGCCTTGCCAGGCTGTTAGCACAGGCAGCTAGTCAGGGAGCAGGCTTTATCAACCACTGAGGTAGCTGCAAGTGGCAAAAAAATACAGTGACTGTTTCTGTCTCTGGTTTAGAGGTTCTTCAGCATTAGGAAATTCCGGAAAGAATGGTCTCAGATAGGTTGTGTTTCTCTTTTTACAGGTTACTACTTAACGATCATTGGTATGTAAAGACCATAAGATACTTCAAGAAAGGCAGCAGCACTCCCTGTTGCTTGTCCTTGTGAAAGCTGTCACTCGCTTACAAGGATTACGGTGGAAAATAGAGTTTTTGATGCTTTCAAACTTAACTATTGAAATCACTTTTTCAATGTCATTTGACTGCAAGGGAAGAAAATGACAGGCTGAGGGAGTGCCAATTATGAGAATCTCTAACCTGCTTTTGACGAATGTGCATAGAATAGAGTTCACCTACTCTTGGAAGATTTTTTTTTTAAAAAAAAAAAAAGCTAATCTTAAGGGGCCATATCTGTGTGGGTAAGATAACTGCTGTAATAATGCATAGTTATATAGATCAGCCTTCAGGAGCATTCCATTGTACAGTACGCTCAGTGTAACATGCAGCATATTCTTTTTACATGCTAAGTGTTTCTTTCAGCGTATTGCTGCTTGCTCAATGTTATCTTCACATTTGTGAGCATCACAATTGAGGACTGATAATGTAACATGACAAAGTATTGAAAGACTGGGTGAGGGGGTTTTGTTCCTTTATTTTACTTTTTTATAATCAATGTTCCTGTTATGTGAGATTTCATATTGAATTTGGTTTTGCCCTGAGGTGACTGTATAGTATTCTAAAAGGGTTTCCATAGCTGGTATTTTATGAGATAGAGGTCTTGCTAGAAGCAGCTCCCTAAAGAAGGAATACAGGCAGTGAGCTTATTCAAAATAAATGGTATTTAAGTTTGTTAATCGTCAATACATCTTCCTCTTTACTGCTCTTTGTAACCAGAATTCACAGTCTGCTGTATGTTGCTTTGTATTTGGTTGAAGATTTTCAAAATAAACTCCTTTTATTCAGGTGTGTGCTGTTGATGAGAAGTTTCTGATAGATATGTGAGTGGGAGGCTGTAAAGCTCTGCTCTACAACAGCAATCAGAGATAACAGTATGACCATGAAAAGAGTGATATTTTGGACTGGCATTCTCTTTCTGTTAGGGATTTGTGGTGGCATTTATCATGCAATCTGTGGTATTCTGCATAGCTTTTGCTTTTTTTTTAAGATTTTGGAACTGCCAAAACCCAATTGTGTTTTTGTACTATTTGCTTGTCTTCTAATACATTTTGAATTAAAGTGGTTTTTAAAATCAGCGACTTCTAGCTATAATACCTGTATGCAGCCTGAGCAGGCAATGATTAATGCGAATTCCATTTTATATTTATGTTTCATACTAAAAAAACCCTGCATAGTACCAGAGAACTACCTGAAAGAGGCTCTGATCTGTTGATTGATCATCACATTGATATTTTCATTTCACATACCTTTGGAAATGAGACCCCATTCCCTTGTGCATTAAATGACATTTGGAAGTCCTTAAGTGCTCAAAAATTACTTCAGGACACAGTGTGCAGTGAGGGCATGGAATCCTTCAAGACAGAAGGGCCCCCTGAAATTGCCTAGTAAAACCCTTTGCCCAAAGCAGTTACCAGCAAAGCTGAACAAGGTTGCTGAGGGCTATTTCCACCCAAGATTCAAGTATCTCCAAAGATGGAGATGCCATACCCTCTTCAAGTAGGCAACCACCTACTTGTCCATTATTTTCTTATGACTAGTAAAAATGTTCACTGTTGCAGTTCCTGTCCACTAACTCTTAACCTTTTATCTCTTCTTACCTCTGAGAAAAGTCCATGTGTCATTTCTGTGACTCCCATTCACCAGCAGATGACTGAAACTAGCTTCTTTTGGCAGCTCTTCTTTCCTCTAGACTTCTTTCCTTCACTCAACCCTTTCAGCTTCTCTGCATATCTTGCTTGCTTCGGTCCCCTAGTGATCTTTTGGCCCTCTACTGAACACACTCCAGTTTTTTCAATCTCTCTTGTCATGAGATCTAAGTCTGCAACAAACGGATATTAAATAGCAATAGAAAACAAGCAGTATCTAGGGCAGTGGTTACAGCCAGTGCTATGTCCTGGGCTAGCCAGTGTTACAGCAAGAGAATACAGAGCATGGAACCTCACAGCAGTCTGTGCTAAGGCACCTAAAGTCCCTTCTGTTCCAGAAATGATGTAAACGTGTACATGAGTGGTATGAGCTCCTGTAGTTTCTTCCCTGGTCTTGTCTGTGGGCTGTAAAAAGAGGGACAATTACATGACAACCAAGGACCTGTGTTATTTTGTTTTTTCTTGTGGTAACTGTATATAAGTGGACCATGAAAATGGGGGATAAAGCCCTATACGCCCATGAATGGTATATTTTGTATATTTTAGTTGCAGTGAGTAAAATGAATCTTGATGGCTTTCCTAGACTCTATAAAGAGTGGGGGTTTTGAGTGACAGTTCAATATCAGTGTAAAAAATGTCATTCAGTTTTATTAAAAAAACAAACAGTAATTTGAGATGCAAATACAGTTTCTGGTTCAGCACTGTAAGAGATCCTATTTACAGAGAGAAATGCAGAAGATTTTTTTTGTTGTTCTTAGTGTTATTTAGATTGAAAGGTATTTCTAACACATCATTTATTCTATTGTTCTGCATCCTGGCAGAATTCCTATCTTTCCTTTAATAGTAGCTTAGGAGAAATAGGAATGTTCCCATAAAAACTAACCGTACAATTTCCTGTGGCAGCCCAGTCTACTGCTTCCTTTTCTCAATATTATCTCTGACTCTAAGCTCTGTAATCACGATATGCTCGAAGAAAGGTCTGACAGAGCCTAGGTCATTCCAAGGAAGGAGTCATATTTTTAACTCCTCTGACTTATCCTACCTCACCATTGATAATGATCTGCTTTTGTTAATTTAATGAGCAGTAATAATTAAGTAATTTGTTAATAAGAGCAGAAAGAATATTTTCACGAATTTACTAGTACAAGTCCCTATCCCTGCCTTCAAGGTCCAGGTAAGTCTTTGGTGGATTGAGCCATATTCTTTGTGAGTGATAACATGGATCACACATTTTATACATTTTTGGGGACTAAAGAAGGCTTTTGCTTTGTGAGAGGATATGCCACTAAACTTCTTCAAGGTAACTGCAGATTGTTGCCTTTTATCTAGGGATAGGTTGACCCTTAGTGATAGACCAGACTATTGAAAAATTAACTTTGCTTTCAGCTTGACTGCATTTATTGTTGCTTGAGATCTTTTAACATGACTTTAACTTTCTTTCCTTTCATTTCTATGCCAGCAATGCCTTTTGTTCATGTACCAAGGGATCTGGAGCTTTCATTTGTCATTCAAGGCGTTTTTTCACAAGATGGTAGGGAATACATTTGCAAATTCTAG
>WEIS01057321.1:0-24980 GCA_013389965.1 Todus mexicanus | reverse complement strand
CCGGCGCCGGTTGCTGCGGCGGGGCCGCTGCGGCCTCTGCTCGGCGGGGCTGGGGCTCCCTCTGCGGACCGAAGCGGCAAAGTGCGGGGTCCCTGCTCGGAGCACCCCTCGCCCGGAGGGCTAAGGCTGAAATATCGCTACCCACAACGGCTTTTCTTTTCTTTTTTCTTTTTTTTTTTTAAAAAAAAAAAAAAAACAACCAAACAAACAAACAAATCCCCACAAAAATCGGTAAAGGGCATGTGTCTCCCCTGCAAACCTGCCAGAACTGTGGCAATTAAAGAATAGTCGTTTCACATCTTTCTCTTCCTCTTCCCCTTGACTGATCAGGAGCAGAGTCCAGACACAGCCTGGGTTTCCCAGACTTTGGTCTTCTGGTTGGATTCTTTGGTGTCTAGTAAGAAATATGCTTGCTCTGTAGTCTGAGTCTGTCTGATCATGGAAATGCTTTATGCTCTTCTCTATATTGATGCTTCCTTTCAGGATTCAGTAGTCAGTATCTGAGATCCTAGAATCACAGAATCGTTTGGGTTAGAAGAGACCTTTAAGATCATTTAGTTTCAACCCACTTGCCATGGGCAGGTACACCTTCCCCTAGAGCAGGTCGCTCAAGGCCCTGTACAACCTGGCCTTGAACACATCCAGTGATGGAGCATCCACAGCTTCCCCGGGCAACATGTGCCAATGTCTCACCACCGTCACAGTAAAGAATTTCTTCCTTATGTAAAATCTAAATCTCCCCTCTTTCAGTGTAAAACCATTACCCCTCATCCTGTCAGTGCACTCCCTGATAGAGAGTCCCTCTGTGGTCACCCCAGTTCTGTTCTGAGGCAAGAAAAGGGGAATGCCAGTGGCTTTTAGAAGCCTTTGTTAGCCTTACCTCATCTTACTCCTGGGTGTGTTAGAGGGCCTTGGGGCTGCCCTATTTCATGCTCAGCCCCATCCCCAGGAGCAAACATGGGGAGCACTCTGCCCTGGGCAGAGGCGATGTAAATCTTTTCTACCTGCCCCTCTAGTAGCTTTTCCTGAGCAAGGAATATTAAGACAACCATTTCCATCCATTTTGAAGATGCCTGAGTGCAGTAAAGGGCTCTTTGTACAGTGGAAAATTGTGGTGTATTACACCGCTGAGCAGGCGAGCGTGTAGCGCTCCAGAGACATCTGTGTTTTATTGATAAAGATTGAAGTGCAAATGGTGCTTTGCTATCCCTCTTGCTTCAAGGCTGTAGCTTGAGTTATCTTAATATTGAAATATCTTGTTATTTTACTACTTTGAACTGAAGGGTGAGCACAAGACAAAAGATTCAAAAGGGGAACTCAGGCAGTAATGTGTTTACGTGGAAAATGGGTTTTAAAGCTTTGAAAGGGTTGTAGCATCCTTCTGTCTTGAGATGCTAACTCTGGAACTTGAAACATGGCTCAGTATCATTTGCAATTAAAGGCATCTCTGTATTTCTCTTACATCTTGTAAAGCTCTCGCAAATCAAAAGGGAGATGAACGCACATCTAATAAAATAACAATTTTGAAAGCAGAGTTCCAGAGCAATTCACAGGCAGCATCATCATGCCTGGCTTGTTTGTGTAAGGTTTTAGAATAGAATTAATTGCCCTGGGCTTTGGACTCCTGAAGGATTGACTTTCGTTCTTTACCTGTACGTTGGTGGTGCTTTGTCTTTCCGCACCTCAACTCCAGCAGCTTTTGTGCTGTAGTATTCCAAGATTTTAACTTGATTCATTTTATTTTCTGTCTTTGAATTGCTGACACCATTCTTTTGGTGGCAAAAATGATGTGTAAATCGGTAGCTTCTTGAAGAACAGATATACAGTCACAGATAAACAGATAACTTCTTGAAGAACAAATGCTGCATATCTTAAGAAGCATGTACAGGATTACATGTGTAAATAGTAATAAAATAGAAATACTTCTGAATGCTGCCTTTAGAAGCTAATAACTGAGCAGAAGGGCCTTGAAAATACAGTTTTGGTGAACGTGTTTATTCCAGTGTCGTGGTTTAACCCCAGTTGGCAGCTCAGCCCATGCAACTGCTCACTCACTCCCCTCTGCTGGGATGGGGGAGAGAATCAGGAAAAGCAAAGGTAAAACTCACAAGTAGAGGTAAAGACAGTTTAATCAGACAAAGAGGAAGAAAGTAGTAGTAATGGTAATAGAAAATAAGAATATAAAAAACAAGTAATGCACAATGCAATTGCTCGCCACTCGCCGACTGATGCCGAGTCAGTTCCAGAGCAGTGGCCCCTGGGGGGCAGGTTTCCTTCCAGTTTCTACACTGAGCATGTCATCCTGTGGTCTGAAATATCCCTTTGGCCAGTTGGGGTCAGCTGTCGTGACTGGGTCCCCTACCAGCTGCTCATACCCCTTCAGCCTTCTCGCTGCTGGGACATGAGACTCTGAAAAGTCCTTGACTTAGTATAAACACTACTTAGCAACAACTAAAATCAGCAGTGTGTTATCAACATTTTTTTCCTCCGAAGTCCAAAACACTGCACTCCACCAGCTACTAGGAAGAAAATTAACTCTATCCTGGCCCAAACCAGAACATGCAGTTATGAATTTGAGCATTTTTGACACCTGTTTTATGTTTATTTTGTTAAACCAAAATAGTCTGTGTGCATGGCCATGCGCACATATGTATGTTTATTATGCACATCGTGTATTTGTTACAGAAAACGTAATGTAAACATACAAAAGTTGACATTACTTTAAACACTGAGCTTAACTGTCAACCACAAAACATATTTGCTAACACTTTCAACATGTGTAGCGTATACAATCCTAATTAGAACCAGTACAATAGCAGAGATGCCCATATGTTAGTGGTAATTATGTTGAAAGAGTTTGTCTTGTGGCTCAGAATGAAGTTTGGAAGATACAATGAGGGCTGTCACATGTTAGGGTTTTCTAATACGCCTTTAAAATGTTTATAAATAATTTGCTGTGCCCATGTTGTGTCAGATTAATTAAAGAGAAGGGGGATTAATGAGGTGGTCATTTGATAGGAGGAGGTTGCATTTAAAAGATATTCCTAACAAAGCTATTGAAAAAGGTAAAGTTGCTTTGTTTTATATGCATCGAGCCTTTCATATATGTTCTCTTCAGAAAATCATGAGGAGACATATGTAGGTATGTCATCCTACAATGCACACGTGAGAAAATTAGGTCCACGGCAAGCTACAGGCATTTTAGAGCAGAGGCTCCAGTGTGTATCCCTCTGGCACACATAGAAATGGATGTTTATGGAAAGCATAATTTCCAACAGAATAATTAGAAATAAATTTATGAATGGGTCAGGGCTCTCCGGCGAAAGAATGTTTTTAAATCATTTGTTATTTCTGTAGCCCACTTGTGACCAAGAGCACGCTGTACTTTGTCACTTTAAATACGCTTACGGCAGGATGCAAGCCTAGCAGAAAATGTGTATATTTAGTTTGGCATTATATATGGGCAAATAATAATAACTATGAAGATAAAGGCAGTGGCTAGAGCAGTAGATAATGTGTTTTTGTGATAAATACAACTAGATTTACAATTTGTTCTGCTTTATATCTCAAACGTGTCCTGTGGTTTCCATATCCTTCAAATCAGTGTGAAACAGAAGCAAGTTGTGCTCTAAAGAGACAAGCAATTTGTAACATGGAAGTGTTGTTTTAGGTGAAATAATGGAGGACGTATTTGTATGCTGTGAATAAACAGTGCTCTTTTTATTAATAGTGCAGAATTGTAGCATTTGAAGTGTGGGATGTGTTGGTATTAATCCAGAAGTGTTCCATTTGTAGGTTTAACCTCTAAAATAAGAAAATACTGTGTTTTATTACTGCTGGCAAACATGAAGACGTTGCTGTAGTGAGTCTGGTAGCATGCAGAAAAATTCCATTTTGATTCATTATGGGTTATTTCTTTGAAATAATTATATAGTGGCATTTCACAACAAGCTACAATGGGAATATGGAGGATCTAGAGAAAAGTCCATCTTGTTACATTTTTTCAGAACAATAATTTTGTGTGAACATACGAATAGTGATCGGAAGAAATGGATGCTGCGAATGAACCTGCTGTCACAGGCATTTTATTACGGAGTTGTATTTACTAACAGTCCAAAGTTGTAACTTATTTTAATAAAGATCCTTTGCTCCTACTCACTGTAGAGGTTAGAGTGTAAAGTTCAGAGAAAGCTTCTGTAGTGGTTGGCTTTGAAACTTGTTCCTCGTAACTCCTGGACTGGTGTTCAAGGGCAGTGCTATTGATATTCTGAATTTATAAAGTCAAAATCTCAGCAGACCTCTGGTCTTGGCATCCTTATTTCTGCTTTGCTCTCTGAAGGTTAGTCACTTGCTGTGATGTGAGAAGGAAAAGAGAACAGGGATAAGAAGAATAGTGTTTTAATCCTTTCCATGTTGTTGTGGGAGTGACTTCGAACTTAATATCTGTTTCAGTTATTGACTCCATTTTGGGAAGAAATTGAATGTGTGCCTTTTATTGATCGTGCAAATACTCCTCCACTCTGGGAAGAGCATCCCTGTAAAGTATTGTGGGTCAGTCCTTGGGGAAATAGAGAACAGAGTTTGTACCTGATGGTGTTCTTCCAAACCAAGCATACAAAACCATTTCTGATGGTAAGTGGTGTGAGTTTGGGGTTCTTTGCCTCGGCCACACCCTTCATCAGTAGCTGATACCTCATATGATAGGAGCAAGGGTTCCCTTTATGTCTGAGGGTTTAAACAATCGTTTGCAATTTCATGTGGCAGAGGATGGAGCACAGGTACGTGTAGGAAAAAACCCTATTGAGTAACGCAGCTGCTCTGAAGCAATTTAAGTTTTGTAACTGAATGTATTGGTTATTCCAGAATTTCATTTCTATAGCATGACTCCCTGTGTACATTGGCAGAGGAGCTGCTGGCCAGCCTTGGTGCCCAACAGCTTGGTGCACTTAGCCGTGTTTTTAGGACTACAAAGAGTGTGGCCGGTCCCTCTGCAGCAATAGGTGAGAGTCAGAGCTACACTGCTGTGGTTTTGTACCAGGCTCCTGCCACCTCCTACTTTGGTGGAGTGATTTTGTGAGCAGAAATCAATTTATTTTCAGGGCATGCTTCTCATACATGGAGTGGTCTGAGAGCTTTTTTCATCCTGCCAACTGCTTCATAGTTTGGAGTGGGTATTGCTCAAACTGGCCATTCATTATGGTAACAGATGCCAGCAAATGTTGGTCCATTTGGAGCGACAACTGATTATTTTTTTTTCCCCCCTCTTGCAAAGAAACACCCTGTTTGTGCTTTTTGCTCTCACTGCCACCCCGGCTGCTCTCCCAACAGGTGTCAGTCTAAGGCAGTGATGGTAAAACAAACTGGGAGACAAAATGGCATGAGACAAGTTCTCAACTCAGTGGCTTGAATGCGACTCAGAGGCAGAAGTTAGGAAATTCCACGGGGATCATCCCTATGTGAAGATAATACTTTACGTGTACTTACAGCTGGAGATCCCAGCATACCCACTGCCCTTCTCCCGACTGTTCTCTGGAGTCGCTCCCAGGCAGATAACGCATTTCTGCGCCGTATCGGCAGTGCTACGGGAGGCTCAGGGTTAGTTTGGCTCTGGAAGGCTCATTGCTTTGGGACAATGACTGGGCTCAGGCACTGGGCGCTGGGGAAGCAGCAGAGAGCAAGAGCTGACTCCTTCCTTGCAGCCCCCTCAGCTTTGTGAGCAATTAAAAGTGTTAAAAATAGCCAGCCGTGATTCCAGCGCTGCCCGTGGGGGGATGAAAGCGTGCCTTGTTGGTGTGCCAGCCAGATGGTGGTGCATCGGATTACGGCTCCGCACAGATCCTTGTTCCTGTGGCTGTTGAAGTCCTAACAAATGCTTTTTTTGGATGTGTCTCGGCAGCTCCCTGCAGCCGTGATCCATCACTGGGCACCACTCTGCGGTGCTGCGCGGATGGTAAACGCTGCGGGGTTAGTTCTGGACACTTGGAATGATGGAGGCCCCGTGATTCCCTGTTGCCCTTGGCTTTACATGCCTAATATTTTGTGGTTATCCTCTCCTGTAGCGCAGCTTTACTGAAGGCACCAGCAGCTAATGTTTCACTAATACACACATTAAAAGGGTCTGATCTACTTTAGACCACGCAGTCATCTTTTTTGGCCTGGTGACAATTCCAAGCAAATACTATCTTCCTATGCCTCTCATCATCTTTGCTGGTTTTCCCAGTACAAAACACCCCTCTGTGAGCCTTGAAAACAAGCAACGCATTTTCCTTCGATTAAAGGTTTTTGTCCTAGAACCATCAGCTACCCGGGAGCCACAAACCAGAGCTGTCTCTGCTGGGCTCTGGGTCCTTATGTTACTAGTGCATCCGTCCCTTCTTTTCTCTCTCTGGCTCAAGCAGCATCAGCTGTGTGCCTTTGCCAAATACTCTTACAAGCCTGGATCGCTGGCTTGTTTAGCAGCACCGTTGCAGGCTTTGCGACTGGATGGAGAGATGCCATAAGGCAAACGGCCCCCGCTCCTCCTTCCTTCACGTGAGAGAGGAGAAACTCGTGCAGAAATTCGCGCAGGCACAACGTATAGAGGATTTTTGCAGCCAAGTTTCTGTAAGGTTTGTTCCAGAGCTTTGTAAGCTTTGCAGAGCAGGAGCAATGCCTCGTGTTTATATGGTACACAGCATGAAGGGGATCTGAACCAAGGTGGCATCTCAGCAGCGTGGATCATCACAGGTCCTTCTGACAGGCTTGGAGAGTGAAACCCTGGTCCTGTCAAAACAGATGGAGACTTTGTTTTGATTGCACGAAGCAAGAAGTCCAACAGGAATTTGTTCAGGGTGGTGTTTGCCCATCAGTTACCCTGACAATACAACCATGCAGCAGTGGTGGGGATCTGGATGTAGCAAGGCATCACCCAAAGCTGCTGAGGACTCAACACACGCGTGAATCGATTTCTGGGCCCTCTCAAACTTTTTCCTTCTACAGTTTCTTTGCTAAGCCATGTCCCAGGAGCTCATGTACATTTTCATTCGTAGGACCCTTCTCCAGTGTGGTTCCAGTAGCTGCCCCATGGCAGCTGTGTGCAGATGGCTCTGCAACTCAGGGGCTACAAGGAGTTTCCACCACGCCAAGAAACCAAGGCACCGTGCTGCCACCTGAGCAGCATCCCCTGACTCCTACCAGTTACAACATGAAATGCAGAAGAAGGGAATAGAGAGAATTTGGTTGGAGGCTTTTATTTATTTATTTATTTATTTATTTATTTATTGCAAGTCACGTGTTTCTATTTACAAGCTCTACCAATATTTTAATTAGGGTAATTACCCTTGACCAGGAAAGCGCAATAGCCTGCTGCCTCTCTAATGGCTTTTCCTCTGTGATTTCCCTTCTTGGCTCTGGGATGACACAGTGAGAGCTGAGAAGGAAACAGCAAAGGGTTGGAGCTGGGAGGAGAGAAGAAACTGCTGTATTCAAAACAGAAAGTCCACAGAGGTTGTTGCATCCTACTCGAGACTGTGAGGGCTTTCAAATCAGTAATTTCTTTTCCCCTCAGTTTGTTTGGTTGGTTGTGGGTTTTTTCCTCCCCAGAAATATTCTCTTTTCATCAGAGACACTGTTTTCATTTAGGACTATGCATGGAGCATCCAAGCATTCTTTCCTAGTTGGGAAGTTTCCACTCACTGTAAAAGGCAAAGTTTTATTAAGGGACTGGTGGGAACTTCTGTGAAGATCCTTGGAAAGAGTCTGATGAAGAGAAAGGTGGCAGGAGGAGCAGCTGTCACTCTGAAAATCTTTCTAGTTTGGGGTGATGATGTGTGTGTGAAGTGGGGAGCCCAGCAAAGACAGAAAAATCAATAGCCACATTCATAAAACACGAGCCAGTAACTTTGTGGTATGATATTGTTCTGGGTTTTTTTGTTGGTTTTGTTGTTGTTGTTTTTTAATTTAGATTTCCACAATTCTATTGAGGCATCAAATGATTGAAATACAGAATATGTATTTTCAGGAGGTTTATGTTTTGCTTACTTTTTCCTGCAGTACATGTTCTGCTGGTTTACTTGCGTGAGATGGAGACTCATCTCCTTGTTCGGGTGATCAATAACCAAGCAGATCTCCTAGTGAGGAGAAGCCTGTCTAACACAGGTGCTGCTAAATAATCCCAGATTGCAGGTCGGTTTATGCCTTGTGTCGGAGGAGCCCTTCACACGACGCTCTTCTGCTCGGTAGCTGTGGCTCCTCACTGCTATCGTAACACGAGTCAAAGATTTCAGTCATTTGGCACTTGGGTTATTAATTCTGGTGGGAACGCGGCGCTTACATTTGCTCTCAGGATGAAGCAGCATGTGTGAAGTGTGCAGGGCAGGGGTCACGCCGGCTGCTATATTGCTAGCGGTGTCTCGGGGTGAGCTGGGGAAGCCGCTTCATCTTACAGTGCTGCTGCTTCTCCATCTGAAAGAAAAGCAATAATGAGATTTCCTTCCCCGGGAAAGTGTCCTAAGAACCACTCAGGAGGAGCGGCAGGTGTAAGTACGGGTAATGTGTATTTTAGCGTGGCCGATGCTGGCAGAGCCCAGCGTTGCTCTCAGACACTTCCTTCAGTCTTGGTGTGGTTGAGGATTTGTTTTCCTCACTGCATTCAAGCAATTAGTGGGTACAGGGGATGTTGTGGGGTGTGTGTGTATAATGCGGGAGGAATGTCTCCGAAGCACATTTCTCTGCTTCAAGGCTGCCATCCCTCCTCAGCAAGCTGAGTGCTGAGCAGTTTTGAGGTGTATTAAAATATTCCTGGGGTTCTACTGCAGAAGATACCCCCAAATTATACTTTTGGAAACCCAGAGTGGAAAAGCACCGAAACCCAGAGTGGAAAAGCACCGAAAACTGGCTCTAATTGTCACCACAGAGGGAATTGTGAGCGGCGGTGTTCAATTTATAGTAGTATTTCACATTTTAATTTCTAAACCCTTTTAAAGCTCTAAGAATTTTCCTGGAAACAGCCTTTCAAGTTCTCACTTGATTATTTTTTTTTACCTCCCAAGACTCTCTGTCTCTCAAACATGTGGTGTTAGCCATGGTGAGAAATTTGGAACAGATGAAAATATCTGTGTATCATCATTTTTTTTACAGTAACTGTGTCGGTAATCTGTGCTAGGGACATTTCCAGAAATTGTGTTGCCGCATTGCAGAGTTTTAGAAAGCTCTGCGGAGATTAAATCTTTACAAAGAAGTATTTGTAACGTTTGGTGAAGACGGTGGATTATTTTGGTTAACCGGTAAATATTACTGGTGATAAATTAATGTTATGGAGAGGACTTGAGAATTGCATCTTCTGAACTTCAGGTGTCGGAGATGACAAACCTGGGCTGTGCCTCATCCATAGATTTGGCAAATGGAATTTATCTGAAGAGCGTGAACTCTTTTTTGAAATTTTCCTGTGCTGAATACCTTCGAAATAAAGAAAGATGCTCTTCATATACCTTCATTAGCATGCAGTGTGCCATGACAGATTTATGAAAGACGTCTCGCTGCTAGAGTACCCCGGTGCTTTATACCATTTGGTAAACAGCATGATGATGTGCTGGGCACTCAGGTTTCATTCTCAGCCCCATTCATCATCTTGCTATGTGACTCCAAACAGGCTATTTCACTCCTTTGTCTCAGTTTACCTGTGTATAAAATGCTGGTACCATCTCCTGCTGCTATTGTGAGATGTAATTAAGTTAATGCTTGAAAAATACTGTTTAAGTACAAGCTGCAGCTGTTATTTGCTACAGTTTTAAAGTGTGTAAGGGGGGAAAAAAAAAGAATTCCTTCTTGATCCACTTCTGTTTGGGGTTTATTTTTGGTTTCTGGTTTTTTTTCCTGTTCTTTTCTTGTTTCTTTCTATAGCTGTTGCCAGAAAGTCAGGAGAATGTGACATTCAGTGAGTGACACCAGAGCTGGTGGAGGCAGGGAGGGGCTGAAGCCTTGAAGTGTAACCAGTGATGCTGGAGATCATTAACACGGCTATTTATAACTGTAAAAACCAGGTTTCAAGGGGAAACATCTAGGCTTAGCGTGGCTAATTATACAGCTGTTAAGTAATCTAACAGCGATCCTAATTCCACCAAACCTTCTCGCTGACATTTGGTGGCATTGTGTGAAGCAAGCTCATGTAACATGGAGCCCATCAGGTGAGGACGGGCTCAGCTTCTCAGCTCTGCCTCTGCACACGTAGGATGAGAGACAAGAGCCGGCTAACACCTCCCACCGCAAACATTGTCCATCCTAAAACAACCTCTTGAGAAGGGATAAAGGCACCTGGGCTGGAGGCTTTAAGGAAATCTCCAATTACTGCTAAAGTCAAAATGCCGGAGTAGGGGTTACAGGAGGATTTGACAGTCACTGAATCCTCAGAATGACTCTAGATATACATACAATATTTGCGTTATTAATTTAATGTCTTTGCACTTTGGTAGCGTCTTCTATAAAGTATTGCCTCAAGGATCTAGGTGCATAAATTTAATGGTGAGATCAAGGTCTTTTTTTCAATTTGAAGACGTAAAGTAGAAAGCGATCTCCCTGAAAGAGTCTGATCAGTAACAGGATCAAATGGATTTATCAGCAGTGTGTGATACACTTTCCTGTCATCTCCCCTGCTCCTTTGTTGAGCCCTTTCTGTATTTTTGATGTCTGAAATCACTGAAGTGTGGCCTATTTTCCTGTTTATATTGTCTGCTCACATTTCCTACTGTTCGCAGGTAGGAGATGCTTGAAGGGAAGACCAAGGGCTATCCCTCAGGCACCACAAGCCTCCACCCAGGGGCTCCTGAGTAGGCAAACGGAGGCTTAAAGGCTCCACATACATTGAATTCTTGTCAGAGAGCTGGTTGTGTACACATTGACCTCATTATAACATTTATAGCGTCAAGGCAAATGCAGAGCAGCCAAAGCCTCCAGCAGTCAGGTTTCCATTCGGGACCAGGAGCAGGGCAGGTTGCTTTCTGCACTTGCTGGTTTTACTGTTGCTGTTTTTCACGTGTTAGTGATTACCTTTAGCTTCTCTTTTCTCCAGTATTATTTGATCCTCCCTGAGGACAAGAGGAAGTGGCCCAATGGGAATAAAAAATAGTTTGGGCCAGGGCACGGCTTATGTGTGAAAAGCTTTTCATGTTTGCTTGCTCGAGTGCCTGAGTCTGGAGCAAATTGCCTTGCTGAGATGAGAGGCTTCTGAAAATGGCTTGTGTTTGGATGTTCAGGGGGTTTTTATTGTTAGTTTTTACTTTTTTAGAAGAAAATGAATTATGTGAAGTACTTGTCATCTCCCCGTCTTGGATGGCTTTGCCGTTTTGTAACGTTGGTTTCCATTCATTCTTCGGAGCTTCATTGTCCTCAGTCCATCTGCCGACCGCTCTGCAATCACTGCCCAACAGAAGCATTCCTTTTTCTCCCTTCTTTCCCCTCACCCTCCATCTCAGCCTCCAGAGCTTCCACAAATCAAAGGAAATCTCTAGGTTATTTTTGAATTCGGTGCTTGTTAAGTAAAAGGGACAGTGTAATGTCATTATGGATGGCATCCTTTAGTAGTGCCGAGCAGCAGCTGTTGTTAACCTTCTTTGTTCCCTGAGCCCCTGGTTGCTTGCAGGCTGCTGGGCAAACAGAATAGCTGTTAGCTACATCTTGACTTCTCCACTCGAAGAAAGCAGAAGCCATCCGTAAGAAGCACAAAGGATTTAAGTATCTCACGCGTGTTAGTCAGCGTTTGGGGAATAAATACAGACCAACTCGCTAGACGTGCAGTACATTGATCTGGATTTAGGTCTGCTCATTCTATTATGGAATAGAGCTATTCCTCAACGCTGCTGCGTTTATCTGCAGTGTATCTGTGGATGATACCAGCGACTGTCTGCCCACATTGAAATGGTGAATGCTGCCTCATTTCCTTGATTCTTGGTGTGCTTAGGTAGAGGAGAGAACCAGAGCATGTGGAAGGAAGAGGAGAAAGTACCTCACACTCATATTATCAGATCACTCAGGGAGAAGTGGCAGTGCGTGCCTTTATTTTCTTAGTAATACTATACCTAATATTGCCAAAATACACGTGATACCCTCTTTGCTGGAGTAGGTTTGTTTGCAAGCCATTATACGCTGTGGTGCAGCTGCTTGGGTTTTTAGGTGCCTCGCTTTGCCCTCTCCATGTTCATAGGAGCTAGAAACAATGTATTGGACTGATTTACTCCCTTTGACCGCGTAACATTTCCTTCATCCCCATCTGTACTTCTGCACTTATAGCCCTGTGTTTCTACAAGTACACAGCGAGGCATAATGATGCTTTGTGAATTCTGGATCTTGACTGTTTTCACGTGTTCTCTCCCACAGCCTTCCTCAGCAGCAGGTGTCATTGCGACCTCATGACTCTGCTTCTATCCTCCCATTGCTAGAACCCAAATCCACAACTATTTTGAGGCGATAGTCCAAGTCTTCTAGGAGATATGTTACACTGTTCTCAGAGGAAAAGTACTCAAACAAATTTGAATGACAAGAGATTGTTCACAGTGCAGAGTTGTGGCAAGTAAAGCTTCACGCTCTATTCTGGTCCCTCAGGAGCCGGGCTGAAGGGGATGTATATATTAACTTACTTTCCTGATGCAAGGAAGAGTCTGAGAGATCATCCACATATTCTTTCTGAAGGGCATGCTGACATAATAGAACTGATGGATCTGGCCTCCTCTTGCCTTTCTAGACCATATATCTTAGGAGATCAAGCTGCTTTTACTGGAAACAGCAATCTTCTGCCTTCCTCCACTCCCCAAGTGTGATGGTGAGGAGCGCAAGGACCAGAAATCAAGGACCAAAAAACAAGGTGCTAAAGGTGCTTATTCCCGTGTTGCTGTAAATGGAAACCAAAATTGTGATTTACCAACTATTTGAAGAGATCATTTAGACAACGTGAAAACTGGGGCTGAAGACCCATTAATTTGAAAGCCTGTACGTGTGTTCTGTTTTTTCATTCTATAGCTGCGTCTGCGATGTCAGGGGGAGTAATCTGGGCCAGGTTAATAGAAATCTCCCTGAAATAATGCTTTGCTTTGCTGTAGAATTGCTATCAGAGCATTTCAGAGCACGGTGCAAACATTAATGGTCAAAGCAGTCAGACAGTTAAATAAAATGGAATCAAAGCAGAGTCTTTAAGGCTGGGGAAACTTAGACTTGACCGTGACAAATGAGTTTCTTGAATCTCGATCTGTTTTCTCCTAGAATAGCTTCGTTCAACATTAAGGTCTCTAAGACAACAAAGGGGGCCCAGAAAACAACTGGTTAAAAAGCAGATATAAACACCCCTCCCTGTGCACTGGAACACATTCCTGAAGCGGTGCAGCTATGTACTTTTGCTTTCTGCTGGTACCCAATTAAAATATACTGAATTATAATACTAAGATTGCTGTTTTGTAAAACAATATGCTTCTGGTTAAGGAAACAATAGGTGCTCCAGTAGCCACCTTTGCTTCCCAGCTGGAAGTGAAAAGTAGAACATAACAGGGATTGGGATTTGATTTTGTTTGTCCTCCTCCAAACCAGCTTGGTCCTTCAGTGGACAAAAGGTGGAGAAGCATTGACCTGCATCATCTTTCCTATCTGGCTAAGACCCAGCAGTGCATAATTGTATAAAAATGAGATAAAAGGAGGAAATTGTATCAGAAAAGGCTTTTATTTTCTTCAACTTTAAAGTTAGCGTCCAGTAATTTGCCTTGTTCTTTTTAATTCAGCTGTAGCTCTGCTGAATAAAGTCTAAGAGGAGTCGTTGCTTCTTTCTTAATTTAAAGAGAACTGTAACTCAGTAATTTTCATACTAATCTTCACCGCAGATATAACTAGTAGAATTCATTTTACTTCTTGGCTTGGTTTAATTCAGTATGTGCTGTGGATCAAATATGTAGCCTCGCCCAAAATACGTTGCCCTTAACACAGAACCTGATTATGAAAACCCAATTACTCGATGAATTTGTACGAAGTTGCGTGTCGTGCAGTCTGAGCTTACACATACTGCGGTTTCTCTTTCTTATCTTCTTCTTTGGAAAATGTGACCAGCGAGTGGTAATACTGTTGAATGCTGCTTTTATTAGTGGTAGCTTATGCAGGGATGTTACCCTGTCACTTTGGGTCATCCCTCCCATGTGCTTTGCAACAGCATTGAAGCCAATGAATAAAAACATTCAGGGGGTAACAAGAGCCATTTGTGAGGGTTCATTTGCCTGCCTGCTTTTCAAGGGTGGGTGGCTGAAGAAGACTCTAATGCCGGTTGAAACACATAGTCCTTCTTTTTAAATTCCTTTTTTCTGGGTCTAAATGTGTTCTGTTACAAACAGAATGCTTGTCACTGCATGGATTGCCCTGGGTCAGAACTAGGGACTAACGAGATGGGGTTTTATAACTATCAGAAAATAGAGCACAAGAATAAAACTTACAACTCAAGGTTGGTGTTTGCTTTGCTACATTAAAAAAAACCCCAGTTTGGTTCCTTGGCACAGAGTTTGTGAAGATGTAGAGGAGTACAGTCTGAAGGACTGCAGTTTTGGAGGCTTCTACACTTGCAGAAATAACGTGTGAGCAGCAGAGATCAAAAAATATTTAAAAAATTGTAGTTATTCTGTGGTCTAGCTCATGCAAAAACTTGGTTCTGATACCTCTCAAAGCCATTCACAAATCAAGCTAAACGTTGGCTAATTTAGGAAATTCAGGAGATTAGTATCAAGACCAGCAGCACAGCTTTGGAAGAGGATGGTCTTTGGGAGACCAAAACCAGGAGAGAGGATGCTGTCTGTCCCATTCTCCTGTCAACAGGGCTATGTTGGCAGGAGGGGATGACCTGCATGTTGAAGACCCAGGTAAATTAATTTCTCTCTGCAGGGGTTTGCAAAACAGTTTTTCCAAGAAATGTAGCCTAGAATATCCCCTTAGGCAGGAGGCATCTCAGTCTCCTCTGTCAATACTGTTTAAATTTCAATGAATAGTTAAACATGAACTGGAGCACGGGAGTAGGTGTTGGATCTGCCCGGTCATCACACAGCAGGTTGTACATCAGCAGGGGGGAAACGTCCTGCCTATGGCCCCTGTTACCTGGCAACATGGAGTGTGATACTGGGATCGATAGAAGATTACTTGAACCTACAAACACTTGCTTGTCCTCAGCATAGCTCTGGCTTCTAACACAGAGCTCAATTGCACAGCGACAGCTGCCAGGGGGATCATGCTCATAACCCTCTGTGGGGCACCGTGAGCATCCCCGGGGGGTGGCCGTTTCTGCAGCCATGTCCCTAAGGACCCCATACCACTGATGACATCTGCAGGGGACCCCCGGGGTGAAATGGAACCCTGTGAGCTTCACTGGAGAACCAAAACAGTGTTTCAGAGCTGTGTAGGGGGACTGGCAGCGCCTTCCCGACTCCAGCCCAACAGCTGAGTTTGCGCCTGTCCGTGCTTCCTCTGTTAGCTCAGCAGCAAATGGCACAACGTCCCCTTTTGACCGGTGTCGGGGGTGTTTGGTGTTGGCTTTCTCAAATGTACGTCTCTGGAGTCGTTATTTAATTCTCTGTCTGTTCTACAGCAGGGACCTCCTGGCAGTTCAGTGTCGGGCTGTGCCCTGTATCGCAGCGGCGTTTTCTACATTGGCAGAGAGACTGATCCTGATCTAATAATTCGTATATTTTCCAGTAGCCTGAGGTTTAGGGGTTAGCCAGGTTATGCAAACCCAATTTTATTTCGCCCCCCCACTTCAACAGATTCATTTACGTATTAACTTTCTTATGCGTTACTGATTTGGTTCTGGAGAACTTCATCCCGTTGCTAGGAGGGATAAGCTACGAGACACTGAAGAATTATTCAAAACGCTTACAGACGCAGGAAGTTAATACTGCTCTGGTTTGTATTTGGACAGCTGTCACGTAACTTAAAAAGACTAGGCACTTTGGAAACTTGACAAGCTTTTCCTTCAAGAAAACTCTAGGTGTGTTTTCTTTTTAAACTGTATTTTAAAGCCTGAATTGTAGCTCCGGTTTCGAATGGCAAAATCCTCCATCGCAATGGGAATTGCGGAACTCCTAGGGGACCTACTTGAAAGGGTGCTTTTAGCAGATCCTTCCCTGTAATAGAAATCCACTGGAGAAACTCCATTATCTTAGAAATAAGTGGGAATGGAAGTAATTGAGTCAGTATGTGGAGGAAATGTGTTTCCTTTCCAGGCAAACTGTGACTTTATGGAGGAGCTTTCTTTTGTCTTCTTGAATTAATACAAAAAGGCTTCACTGCTTATAAGCACTGGTTACATTTCATGCACAGCAAATTTCGCCTTTAAAGGGATTCTTTTAGTCAGCTCTCACCTAATTCCTTTATGTCATGTGTTTTGTAAGAAGGACATGCTATTTTTAGAAACCTAATGTAGATATCAGTGTGCTTGGGAGATGAGATTGTGCTCAGAAGAGAAGGATGTACCAGCAAATTTACTTCACAGCGTAAACAGGGTGTTTGTATGTGGTGTGTGCTGGGAATATCAACAGCAAAAGCACTATGTTGGGCAGAGCGAGGAATTTGTACATCCAGTGTCTCTCTGACCCTCTAGCCCCTTTAAACATGTGGGTTTGCATATACACAGCTGTTGACATCCTACAAAAAGTGCAGGAGCTTGGTGCTCAGAATTACAAGAGTCCTTTTGTCACTTTGCTGTGGTCTTTTTTCAAAGAAATCTTAACAATTTGGATTCTTTTTGTTTATGGGTTTTGAACTTTTGCTATGATCTCAGACCACATTTTCAACTTTTCTACCAGGAGAGCTGAAACACCCTTTCTGTTGTTGTTGAAATGAGAACAAACATTCTTGTATGCTCGCTGACTCCGGGAGCCTTCCTTGAAGAAAAACACTAAATGTTTTGAGGTTTCAGAAAAGAGCAAGAATTATCACCTTGGGAACCATCTGCTGGTATAATATTCATGCATGAGCTACTTACCCTAGAGATACACCATTTTATTGGCCGTGCATGTGCTGCATTACACCACCTCACGTGTGTCACCTTATTTATGTGGTAGTGTCTCTCTAAAGCGTATTTTTCTAGATAAGGCAGTACAGACCATCTCAGGTAGTACGTACATAAATGTGTGAACGGATATCTTCCACATGCAGTCGCACACGTGTGGACGTAGGAACAAAGAGGCTCGGGAAATGTGTTTCACGATTTGGTACATCCCATTCTTTCCCTCCTCCCTCCCCTGCACTTGTATAAGTACTTTTGATGGCAGCTGCTGGATTAGACCCAGAGGCTTAAAAGATTAAAGAAACCACTAAAAGCAGCTAGGAGGAAGCGAAGGATCCGTTTGTCTGAAGGTTTGTGTTTTCATACTGATGGTTGAGAAGAAAATTGCAAACAGGCTCTGCCCTGCAGCAGAAGACTCGCAGACATCGAGGCGTTGCAGAGGTGGAGCCTCTGCTCCAGCCAAGCTCGCTGGGGCTCCCCGTGTTCCGTGGAGCTCACTGTGTCGCATCCAGGTGCTACGGGGTGATGCTGGTGGTCCCCATCCTCTTCTCTCCTTGCTGTTGTAGCACCCAAGCTCATTTAGTGTTGTGCAGCGTAGATGTGGAAAGCCTCGGCTGCCCGTTGTCTCTTACCGAGAGAGATGTAACTGCAACTGGAACACAACGAATGGTTCCATGTGCTGCAGATTTTGCATTTTCACCCTGTAGTGAAGTGTGCTGCTTGCTGCTGCCTGTGCTGTCTGCTAAGCTGTAGCATGAACATTATTTTTAATAAATGGTGGGTTTTGTCCAGGTGGTTGCAGTCAGCGAAAGGTAGAACTGAGCAGGACACAGCATTAGCCACTGAAGCGAAGCTGAAGTTGGATTCTTCGCCCCTATTTCCCATTCCCCATCCACCCTCCTTAGCCTTGAACCTAAAAGCAGCTGTTTCAAGAAGTGATCTATTTATTTTTTTGTGACATGGTCTTTTGCTATGTAAAACATCTGCTGCTTTCTGGCTGATCCCTCCACATTACTGATGGTGTGTTTAATCAACCTGGGGGGCTTGAAGAATGCAAAGCCACGCTTGCCTTTTGTCATTCTAAACAAGCAAGTCTGTGCTGCAGGAAGTATCTGGTGTGGATGCAAAACAAGACTTCAGACACCCGAAAGCCGTTGCTGGGGTAGAAAGGGTGCTGCTGAGCACGTTAGGATTATTAACATTAATCTAATCTTTCCGTTTGTCAAACCGATTTTTGAGTACATGGAGACAGCTTACCCAGTTCTTAAGACAGTGCTCCCAGATCAGCTTGTAGTTTGTTCTGTAATACCATGTGGATTTGCTGGGATTTTCAAGTAAATACATTATGTATATGGCTTACAGATTGCTTAGGCTGTCTGCATCAATAATTAAAATGAGGGAGGGGACTATTCTGCAGTTTCCCCTCTTTCTTTTCCTCATGGCTGTTTCTGTCTTTCCTCTCTGAGGATCAGGAAGATAAACCTGTAGCAAGGGAGGAGAGTGTGTCAAAGGCAGAGCTGAATGTTTTTTCCAGCAGGGATGGGACCTCGTGGCACATCTCTGCAGTGCCAGCTCTCAGCAGCAGCCTGACCTTTGCCGTTCTCTTTGCAGATGCTTTGATTCAGACTTGTCAAGAGCTGCCATCCTGTTCTCCTTGCTGTTACAGCAAGCACACCTTTTCTACTAAGGCAGGACATAAAGTGCTGCTTCTGAGTCTTGCAGCGAGCACGATGCTGTGTTGTTGAGTAGCCCAAAGTAGAGGGAAAGGGTTTGGTCTGATTTGGTATTGCTGTGGCGAGCATAGCATTGCCGAGGCTGGACTGGGCAAGCTCTTGGGCTTTGTTGAGGATATTTCAGTGGTACTTTGTTAGAGCAGGGGCATCAATACATGTCAATACTTGAAATTTAAGCCTATCACAAGGATAACTGATTTCTGTTTTATACCTCCATCCTTACCTATCTTTGACAAGACTTTTCAAAATACACAGCTCTATCTGAATGCAGATTGACTCTGAGTATGATTTGTTGATGTGGCATTTTTAGTGTCCTGGCTATGTTGAATTGAAGTGGGAAGTTGTGCCCAGTTATTGTAAGACTGTCTCCTGTGTCTGAAACTCTGTGCATCCAGTCACTAGTATCTCTACCTTGAGAAATTTGAAATGCTATTCAGTGCTTGCTGGACACGGCACAACATGTCACGGTCACCGTCAGCTTCTGTAGTGGGTACAAAGCACAGCAAGACTATATGGAGCCTGGGGCTTGAATGCTGCTATAAATAGTGCACTTGAGCTGGGACAGTGGCCGTCCTTTCCACACTGCCATTACAGCCTAAGAGCTAGCAAGAGTTACTTGCCTGTATTTATTTCCCAGCTCAATTTAAACTTTACAGCATGTCCAAAGAAACATAGAAAGTGTCAAGGAGGTGTTGATCTGATGAAATGGCTCAATGTCCTTGCTCAGCTGATTTCCCAGCCTGTGGGTGAGGTACAACCCACAGTGCTCGCTGTTGCTGTGTGTTATGGGGCTGCTCAAGCTTTTACTATTGAGATTTTTTCATTTCATAGCTGGGAGCATGAGCTGTGCCACACACCATGTGCTGGCACAGAATATGTAAGAACAGTTTCCATTTTGTCACCACGGTACGCTGTGCATGGTGTGAAGATGGTTTGGTATTGCATACACCAATACCCGGTACCTTCCAGCTGTTCCAGAGGTAGAGCAAATGAAAACTTACCCATTATTATTTTTTTTTTTTCACTTGGCTGAATAACAAGCATGCAGTTCAGTGTCCATAATCTTTGGCTGCTTTTTGAGATGGCTCATTAAGGTGATTGCTTGGCTGGAAATTTCTGCATTGGCCAGAGATCACCAAGTCACCGGCTGTGAAAGAGCTGTTAAATAATAACAACTATCTTATCTTATTACTGACCTGGAGCACGCTCCTTCCAGCAGCCTGGAGAGGAACTGCTGGCACACGACGTTGTCAGCTGCGAATAAACACAGCGCACGGTGCATAATTTCGGGTGCTGTTGTGTTGCCCTGACTGTGCCACTCTTTCCAGGTTCAGTTTACTTGTTTTAAGGCTCTTTGTAGTACACTCTGCTTATGAAGGTTGAGTTCTGATCATGGAATTGCCAGTGGAGATCCGATGCCATCCGCAGCTTCATTTGTCCCCATTATAGTTAAGGATCTTAGGAGCCAAGTATCTGTTGGCGTTGCTCTTTGTTGCTCTCCCTTTTCACACAAAGGGGCAGTTTCGTGCATTTCTTATGTAGAAAGGCAGTGGTTAGGTGGTTTGTGGAAATTCTTAGTACTCTAAGAAGGGTTTAAGCCTGGATTAACTTCTCCAAATATACCTGAATTTACAGTGGACATAATAAAAGCAAGCCAGCAACTGGTATACGCTAACATAACTGCATATTTGCAAGAATTTTGTAGTCCGAGCATAAGAAACACTGAGTTCTGCTACTACAGCTCCTCAATGCACAAAGTAGATGATTTTCTGGGTGGTTTTCGTTTGATTGGGGTTTTTTTAACACACACTCCCCCATTGTAATATTTCTTAGCTCTTCTCAATTACTTGAAGTTGAGAAGTTTTTAGGCAGATATTCATAAGCACTGAGAAATCGTAATACCTTATGTGCTGCTTTAAACTCAACTAAGGTCCAGAGTAATTCTAGTAGCAGTGTAGTTACCCTGGATAAATAAGGACTGGGACGTTCTTCATGTTCGACAAGCATCATGTAATCCTCGTGGAATACAAACTCCAGGTGTTGATATAATACAGATGTTAATCAGAATTTACAGTAGTTGAACTGAGCTTGGAATTTAGCTGAAGGGACTGAAACAAAGCATTAATCAAACATCAAAATTACTGAGCTACCCTTTCTGCATTAAAATAACGCAGAAGGTGCTCTACGTCTCGAATGTCTCAATATTAAGCGAGTCCTGCCATGAGTACTTGGTAACAGAAGTCATTAGTCTTTACCTTTGGTAGTCCAAGTAAGGGAAAGGGTTATATAGATGTTAGTCTGCTCTCAGAAAGAGGATTTAGGAAAAAAAACCCCTAAAATTAAAAAAAAAAAAAAAAAGAAAAAAAGCTGCCTCTTCTTAATAAACTAGTGTAATTACAGCTCTGTTTAAGTGGAGGCATATGATACGTATGTTTGTGACAATTTTCCAGAGGGATGCTTGGGCTAGTGCTAAATAACCAGGCTCATTTTCCCATAATGCAAATGTTATTCACAAACTATTACCATAATTGATGCACCGAGCCACTGTAGAGTAAATAATGTGCTGTGTGTGGGAAGCAAACTAGAAGTCAATGAATATTAAAAGAACAAAAATCTCCTTTTTAAAGGGGAACTTCGCAAAAATTAGAATTACTTTGAAAATCAAATGGCGCCGCGAGTTGGAATCGGATGGTTGGGGTTTAGTTAGGTATGTGCACACGTGCAGAAACACACAGGGAGATGGGCTGCGGTCTCCAGTCTGGTTCCATTGGGATGTTTTTTCTATGTTGTTGAGTACGAAACGTCTCCTCAGACCTGCTCAAAGCAGCAACGTGTATGAAAACCTTTGGGTAGCATCCAGTGTCCTGGGAGCTGCCCAGAGAAGTGGGTTACGAACACACCTCTTAGAAGTCAAAGAAATAAGGACGTGTCACGGTGTTTTCTGTGGGGTGAAGGGGAGCTGGGACCAGTAACCCCATATTTGGGGAGATACTGGTTGTTTCTTTGTCTCTGCCTCCCTGGGCTGTGCCGGGGTACTTGCTTTGTGGAAGGCAAGAAGGATTTTGAATCATGCAAAAATAATGGTAGGGATCACATTTGGTTTGTAGAAGTTTATAGGTCATGATGGTTGTGATGGCAGAGTGTGAGTGGACTGCGTGGAGGGTGTGGTGGTGGAGATCCATCACCTGCTGGTGAGTTGCGGTGCTGGGCACGGCTGAGGGAACCTCTTAGAGTACGGGAGGATGAGACGTTACAGTCACTCTTTCGTTAGTCCTCGATCACTGTCCCTGTGCACAGCCTTGTGCCTCCGTAAGTGTTAAGTAGATTGCAGCACTTCTTGCTGAGGTGTAAATTACCTGGTATCCATTGCTGAGTCCAGGAGCTATTGGCACTGCAGGCTTATCTGTGCTGCTCCGTATGGATTTTTAGAGTAAAACGTTTTGCTGAGTAGGACTTGATTTAACTGTGGGCATTAGTGCCCTGCCATCTAATCCCTTTTTATGTTCAAAGGGAACTTGTGGTAGTGCCTAAATGTATATAAGCAGATCGCACGGCAAGGTGGGGTTTTTTTCAGGCATTGCTTTACTTTTTTTCCTGCTGGATATATTGCTCCCTCATCCCTGTTCCGTGTGTGAATGAGGGAAATATACTCACTCAACTACATAATGTATTGCAGAGATGTATTCCAGTAGGATGGAATGATGGAGTGGCACTGAAATCACTGCTCTTCACATTGGAGAATTGTCATTTTAAACACTTCGGAGTATTGGTGTGTGCTCAGAAGTGAGCTTTTCTCCAGGTAATAAAACCTTGGCCGAATACCACTGCAGCTCTGGAAACCAGAAAGCCAGGGAGCAAAGTGCAGACGCATTGTGTAGGATTACAAAAGTATCATATGATCTTTTAATATCATAAGCCATTTTGTCCAGATGGCAATTATTGGTTTCGCATTTTTGGTGTTTTGTTTTGTTGGGGTTTTTTAATTACAGATTACAGCACTGCACCTTCTTTTTCAGAGAGATTAAAAAGCAGTATTAAGCAACCTTTGCCTCCCATCACTGCAGATACTCGCACGTGATTTCCTGGCACAGTTACATATATATCATATAACGTCAGGAGCTTTCCTTATTGTAACCTGATATAACTCAACGTGGCAGAACGAACATATTGTGAACCATCCTGAGCCCAGCTCCTGTGCGCCAGGCTTACGGGCTGTCCTTCGTCTGTCTCAGTCTGTCTCTTGCAGATTGTAAACCACTAGCAAATGTCTGCTTCTTGTCCTCTGTGGACTCTGTCGAGGTGTCTTGGAATCTTTCAGGCTTCCGTGCTTATGCCTCCTAGCCGTAATTTCACCTAGAAAGCGGAACATATGCCCGAGCTGGGTTATCGCTCCCCGTAACTCATTACAAATTGGCAATTTGCTGGGGGAGATAGAGTACTTCAAACTGCTTTTCTCAAGTTAATCTGGACTCTTTGAATCAGGCAGCCTTACTTATTAGGTTTTATCCACATCCCAGGGAAAAGCAGCTCAAAGGCCTGACAGGTTTTAGAGTAGGGAAGGAAAATGTTGCTCACACCTCTCAGTCACTGCGAAAAGATCTTTCTGTGAAGCACAGCCCTGCCTGCGGGGCCAGAGGGGTGGCCTTGGTTTCCTCAACTGCTTCGTCCTCTATCTCGTCTGTCTGAAATGGTGTCAGCCCTGGGAACTTCGATACACCAGACGTGGGATGCAACTCGTTCTGTGCCTGCTCGAAGTAGCTATTAAAGCCTAAGAGCTCTCGAGTGCCAGCCCACGTTGGGTTCAAACCAGTGACCGAGAGAGTTCCTTTAGAAAATGTGCACAGAAGTTCGAATTGACAGCAGCATGTTGACGATGAGATCTTTCAGTAGCGCTCAAGATGAAAGAGCAGATGGTGCTGATGGGTTATAAGGTACAAGATGGGATTGTTATCATGTTAATAACAAGACAGTAAATCCCACAGTGCTTTCTATTAGCCAGAAAGATGATAGGTCCCTGTTGGCCTTCCTATGAATCGGGAATGTCCAGAAACGTGGGGCTCTGGAGGTTGTGGATGCCTTCTGAGGTTGGGTTGGTTCTAACATGTGGATATTGATACATTTGGGCTTGGTCATTCCAGCCCTTTTCCTCACTGCCACTGCCCTGGGGAAGCTTTTGAGGGTGTAAGCAAGTTTGAAGACAGAGTTGGTGCAATTCAGGGTTAATTCTAAACCAGCCACACTTTTATGGAATACGAGTGCTTTCAAGTCATCCAGTATTTGCTAGTTTAAAGCTCGGGAAGTGCTGGTCGTGTTGGAAGGTGAGCAGATGGAGTGTCAGCACTTGCACTTCATTTAAGTTAATCCCCATTACTCCACAGTTCTCTGAACTTAGGGAAAAACTTTCTCTTTTGGTTGGCTCGCAGATCCCACAGGCTTTGCTCTCAGCTTCAGATAATCTTCCAGGGATTGCTGCTTTGGCTGGTCCATTAGGAGCCATTCCGAACTGTGAAAAGCATTTCAGAATCATTCTGATTTACACTTACACCAAATCACCTTTTTTTTAAAAAAAAAAAAAAATTCTTTTCCTCAGGCTAATTATAAAAATTGCTGTAAACATTTTCTGGAGATGGGCTCTTCCTATTTATGTAAAATTTGTGTATGCTTGTTGTTTGCATCCTATTTTTCTCAATATCCCCACACTCCACTCTGCTGGTTGCAAAGTGTGAAAGCTATTATGGTAATAGAGAGTGAGCTGGTTTTCTGCTCTCGTAGTGCCAAGGAGATAGGAATGGGTGTAATTCATCTTGGATGTAGTCCCTGCTGCAAATACATCATCTCACTTTAGACTTCCTACATGCACAGTTACGCGCGCAGGGGTTCGTTTGGCTTGGCAATAAAAGGTCAGTGCTCTTCGGCTTCACCATGTACCTTTGCAAGTGGATTCATCGGGGCGGTTGTCCTGTGGCACATACGAGGTGAAATATCACCCGATTTGCTCCTTCCCTCCCTCCCGTGTAGCACCAAGAAACGTTGGTCTGACTTGACAACAGACCCGGCGTCAAGAAGAGGAAGAGGAGGTACACCCAGCTTTAAGGTGACTTACAAATGAAATGGGTACTACTCGTGGTTTAGTTTGCTTGTATCAGTGCGTGATGAGCTTTGTCATGGGAAATAATTGAAATGAAGATGGATCGATATCTAAATATGTATTAGGTATCTAAATATACGTTGGGTATCTAAATATATATTAGGTA
>WEIS01057320.1:0-11866 GCA_013389965.1 Todus mexicanus | reverse complement strand
GGGGGGGGGCGTGGTTTTTTAATTATTTTTTGATGATCTGTTTTTGCTGTCTCACTACAGATTGGGTCAACTCTCAGTTTTCAAAGCTGAAAAAAAAGGCAAGCAATGCGGTACAGAGACAAAAAGTGGCGCATGTCAGATGCCAAAGGCTGGTAAGTGATTTCCCCAATGTTGGGTCTATCCTTTTGCTTATACCTCTGGAGTCCTTTTGTCAGAAATACTCATCTGAAGATGTACTTGATGTGCCTGACGGCACATCACTCGTCTTCGGCGCTTCTCAAGAATGTAGCAGTACACAGTTAAACTTTAAAAAAAAAAAAGAAAAGGATTTATTCTTGCATACTTTCACTTGCACAACTACAGTCTCATTTGTGTCAAACAAATCACACAACCTAAAACCGTATCGGCAGTTTCCACCTCGGTGGCTGCAGTCTGGGAAGTGGCACAATTCCTCAAACAGGTGAACATGTTTCAAGGACTTTAGTTTCACCGGACCTTGTCCGTAAATGGAACTATTGAACCAGGTGTGGCTGAGGAAACAACACGTTCACAGCAACTGAAGCACAGATGAAATTGTCTTACGAGAAACAGTGGTGTCTGATTCATAATTATTCATTGTAACTATTACAAATGCCTTTAAGAAAAAACAACAATGAAAGAAGCCACCTTCACAGTATGGACATTTTAGTGTAGAACAGTTAGATGGGATGTAAATGAACAATACAAATTAATTCCATTTTCTCTGGGAAAAAAAAAAGAAAGAATTTTTTTCTCCTATTTGCTGAGATCTTATTTTGTAACACCTTAGTAATTTTTAGGATCATATGAATACTACAGACAGTACAATACTTCCTTTTTTAAGAAGAAAAAAAGAAACTAATTGATACCATTTGTTTGGCAGCAAAGAGTGCACTAAAAAGTAACACCACCACCAGCGGGGAGGGGCATTCCCCAATTCTAAGTATTAACATTGAAAAAATACTACATCTATTTCTTTTATTTTTTTTCAACGATTTACCAACACGAAGTAGGAAGTACCCATTAAACAGTCCGCAAAGGCTGCCAAGAATCTAAACTCCTTTTCCACAGTGTGAGGGCTGCAATAGGGTCACCGTGCACAAGCTGCTAATGAAGCCAAAGCCTTCTAGGAAAACCTCCCCCACGGGAGGTGGCCTTGCCTTTTCCCCATGGGGCTGGGGTTGTCTCACCACGGGGGCAGCAGGTACCTGTGGCGGCAGTGGTGGCTTGCTATGGGCCTCACCTAGGTGGTACGGATGCGTGTGGTGCAGGAGGGTCGGTGCAGGTCCCTCTGCACTGGTGTGATCTTTCGGGCAGTGCTGCCCTGTCACCCCAAAAGCAGCCCATGCCAGGGTGAGCGTGGTGGTGCAAACCTAGGAGTGCCTGAAAGGCACAGTGAGACAGGGCGAGGGGGAGCAAGAGCACGGGCAGTGAGTTGGCCAAGAGTTCCAACCAGCACCACGGTCTTGCACCCAACTGTCCCTCTTCCTCCTGGCCAGAACAGGTTACACCATGAGGCTCTTCCCATGGAGCAGCCGCCACAGCTGGGAGGGATTTCCCTTCCAATCCATCACCTGATGGACACCCACCCATGTTTTTTAGGGAGGGGTGCTGCTCACCAAGCTCTCTCTTACTTTTTAGCTCTGGCCCAATTTCTTCCCTTTGTCCACCAGTCGCCTGCGTGCCACCCCTCCCCTTTCAGCTGCACTCACCCTGTTGGGCAGGAGCTGCTGCCTAGGGGTCTGACAGGGAGTGTCAGAGGAAGCACCAGCTCCCTTTGCATGCACAACACATGAAGATCCCAGAACCAACCACTAAATCCAGGGTTAGTGACACTTCTGCATCTTTACAAGCAGCACAAGGAATCCATCTATGGTCACAGCAGAGCCTTTGACAACTATATCAAGCAGCTAGGCTAGTTTAACACATTCTTACTGCAGTTCTTTATTCTTTTAAATTATGCCCTAAATATATTCTCCTATGTACAGAAAAATAATTTCCCAAGGACAGTCCTTATTTTAAAATATTTAAATGAACAAACAAAACTAGGTGCCTATAAACACTCTTCTGTTAGATTTACTCAGTATTTGACAATGAGAACATAGCTGTGTTTTTATATTATATATACAAATAATCACACATATATATATATAAGCATGTATTTAACTATAGATACATCGATATGCATGTAGGACAGGAGTATTGGGGCTAACCAAATGCCGGGATACAGTGTGGAATGTAGGTACAGAGCAAATCCCTCAAAGCTAAGGTGATTTAACCCAATTCCCAGCTTTACTGTGTTTCAAGGGGTTTGACCGCTGCAGAAATATCACAGTGGCAAGCAGAGCAGTATGAAACTAGACATCACTGTTGCAGTAAAAGTGGACTTGTCACATCTTAGTTTTGAAAATGTATTTAACAGTATTACAAAAAAATGCATTATCCACAATGGTTCCCCCCCCCCCAACNCCCCCCCCTCCCCAAACCCTACTCACACGTAACAAAAAGTGATTTATTTTTAAAGGGTAAAAAAATTGTAAAATGAACGTTTAAAAAGTTCCCTCATAAAAACTCATGTTGAGAAAATATATAATAATAGTTAAGTGCATCTAGAAAAAAGTTCTGTAATTTATGAGTTATTTGGCTTAGCGTCAGCTCAGCGACACGCTCTGTCTCTCAAGGTGCCCAACTCCACTCACCAGCTGCGTGCAACCTCTCAGGGCTTTACAGGCTGGCTCTCTGCCAGCACTATACTTGGCAAGGGACTTGGTATTTCCGAAGGCCAAGGTCAGCCTAGCGGTTTTTTATTTTGCAGTGCTCCCAAATGTGTTGCAACCTCTAAATCTAAGAATTCTGATTTGTGCAGTAAATACAAGTCTGGTGAGTTTAGCGGCTAAAACCACTTCTGGGACAGTAAGGAAGAAAACAGGTCCAGCTGCAAAGACTATAAACAGCTTCTATGTGTTATCTTAATCTTGACTTTTTGTTTGATGTTTTATTGCAACCTTCCTACAGAGCTTGAACCAACTTCGCAATGTGGGCTCTACATTATCGAAGCCTTTTGAGTTCCTCCATGCGTCCCCAGCAAAGCATATAGGCACCCAGCTGGCTTTATGTGTGACTTTGAACTGAGCTGGGACACAAATTAATCATCTGCTGAAGTGCTTCATTGAGCCAGGGGCCTTGGCAGAGATGGCAGCTGTGAGGGAGAAGCCTGGAAAGGAATCCCTAAAGCAGCGCTGTTTCATGCAGCTGAGCTTTACGAGTTGGGGTTAAAGGGAAGGGAAGAGTGATGCTTTCCAAAGGACCTAATTACAGGACAGAAGCACCAGTTCACTTACAAAATGTACACCGAAGAAAATCCTAGTGGGGCTGCAACAGAGCAAGGCAGTGAGATGAGGTAAGATGTGTTTTCCAGTCACCTGCTGCGTGCGTTCATGCAACACAGTCAGTGTTTGGCTTGGATAGAGCCAACAGGTGTCAAAAATCAGGGAGCTGGGTGATCTCAAACATGAGCCTCAGCCTCAATAGCGATGAAGTAGAGGCTATGGGCTCACAGCAAGGGCAGCAGGAGCTCACAGCCTGGCCCTGCTGAGAAGAACAGCAAGGATGCATGCTCAGGTGGCAGCCTGGACCCCTGAATGGGGGAGAGCTGAACCTGCCCTGGATATAATGACTTTCAGCTCCATCTGACCAAGCGCAGAGGAAAATGAGCTCAGGTAGTTTATCTGAGGGACATCTCTGAAGAGCTGACTGCTATCTACAGGGAGAAAACACTCTCGAGGCAGATTAACAAGACCAGGCTGATTCTTAATGCAATCAGAGCAATGATGAAGAGGTCCTAAATGGGGAGGGATACTGGTGAAAGGACAGATATCCACCCTGCCCAATGAGTAATGGCATTGCTGTCAAATCCCTCATATGACTATAGGCTGGGGAAACAAGGCCTTCAAGAGACAGAAAACTGCAACATTGATGCTGGTGCAGCCAATTCCCTGTTCGGAAAGGGCATGTACCGTATATCTCCTGGATGGTCACGTGAGCTACCTGGATGGCACCAGAAAAGCAAAGAGCCTGACAGCGATGTTTACAAGCCTATGAAAACCTCGTGAAAGCATCCTGAAACAAGGCAGTGCCGAAACTTCTCAGAGGTCTATATCTCAGAAGGTAATTCATGGAAAGAGGTGTAGAAGGGCTGTTACAAACACCAAGAAGTTCCACTTGTATAAAAAAGTGCATGCAAACTCCTGCCTAAATACAGAGCTGCACTAAATGCAGTGTGGCTCTCCCAGTCTGAGGACAAACACATGGTCTGGTATTCATCACTGTTGTTATATTATGGATGCCTGGGGTTCTGGATAATTGAAGTTCTGCTGTGGGACTGTGGACCTGATTTTAAATTAATCGCCATCACTGCACGCACCACCACCCCTCACCCCCAATACACACACACACCCTTCTTAAAAAA
Organism: Todus mexicanus; assembly: GCA_013389965.1. Lineage (NCBI taxonomy): Eukaryota > Metazoa > Chordata > Aves > Coraciiformes > Todidae > Todus > Todus mexicanus. The sequence goes on along the minus strand of WEIS01057320.1, from coordinate 7,380 downwards.
ATAATAAAAAGATATGATTCCTTTCCTCTCTCTTCAGTATCCTGTCCAGTCTTGCAGCCAGAACGACAGTGACATTCTGCAAATTCTCAGCTACCAACATCTTTCAAAAGCCATTTTAACAGTTTCTAAAAGTGGTAGTGTTCTCTTCCAGTTTCTGACCCATAAACTCAGTTCTACCAGAAGACTTAAAACCAAGGAAGCACCAGGGAGAAACACTATTTTCTTTCTTAAAATTAATGTACCTATTGGAAAAATGCAATTCCCAGAGTTACAGTTTGGAAACCAAACTAGCAGTGCAGCTTTTTCCATTGACTGTTTTCTCACCGCTGCAGATTTTGCCTTTTCTTCTCTCAGGGCTTTTTTCTCCCAGTCTGTCCAAAGCAAGACCACTGTTTCAGTGAAGGCAGTGAACGCATTAAAATGTCACAGTAGTAGTTTTAGAAAGGCGCGATTGCCAGCCAAGAATTTTGATGCTGAAGAATTACTTCTAAGCAAAGCATCTTCTCTAAAAAAGCAGAGCCAGCTAAAGGCAGAAATGAAACCCCATCTTAAGGGCCAGTCCCAGTGGCCCATGTAGCTGCTCAATCTCATCAGTGCCTCATTTTAAGGATGAGAACAAGGACAGACCTTGTACTCAACCTCTCCGCAAGGATGAATTTTACCAAAGCAAATGCAGCCAGCCAGTGCCAGAACTCCACAATATACAGATTTACAACCTCTGTGGTTTAGTGAGGATGCATGAATCTGCTCTTTCAATCCAGAATGTGATCGAATATTATCTGGGCTTTGATTTTCTTGTTCTGGTTGCTTTGCATAACATTAGGAAAAGTTTGTGCACATCTCGATGGGGCCGGAAAGGGACCTGTGAGCTATGGTGTGCTATTTTATGAAGATACTCAAGAGATCAATAACCAGTGACAGAAAAACAGGGTCTACATAAAAGCAGGTAGTGAATACTGGTAGCACAGACCAGCAGAGTTGGCTTGACAGCCAGCACATGGTGCTCGCAGAAGGTGGCTTGACCTTCATATGTTGTGGTAATGCCAGCAGACTTCTAAATTATAGGAAGGCATACCTAACTTCTACCTACTGCTGTGTGCCTCCCCATTCCCCAAAGACATCAGAACACAGAGGGTATTTTAACAAGCCTGTGAGATTTTGCAGTTTTCTCTATGATAGCACAAGTAGGAATACGCCACACTTAGTGGCACAGTTTAGCTGAGTGGTGGTGGTAGGTCATAGGCTGGACTCGATGATCTAAGAGGTCTTTTCCAGCCTTAATTATTCTATGATTCTATACAGCTAATGAGTTTCTTTTTTTCAGTAAAAGGCCTGAGCGTTTACAGCATGAAGTCCTGGATGGGCCAGAGGTCTATGCAGCTACCAGGCAGCAGTCAACGGGTTTCTAAGAACCTTTGGCTAACCCTGGCGAAAAGCAGTTCCATCTGGGAAGCACTGGGAACAGTGCCAATATGCTACAGAGCACTGAGGGTGAGCAAGCAAGAAAACAGCGACATCCCAATGCACAATCAGCTGCCTCTAACGGTATCTATACATTCTGCCTTTGATGCACAGGGATTAGGACAAGCTTCCTCTTTAGGATTAGCCTGATTAGGTGGGATTCATTAGGTACCTGTGAGCCGAACCCCAGCCTTTCATCATCATCATGTTTGCATAACTCCTATTGACATTAACGGGAGCTAAGCATTGCTGTGCATCGAGGGTAAGTGGGAAATCACAAGTGATTGTGGTCGGGAAGGTGCTTATTTCTGTTACAGTTCCTCAAAATGGTGCAACTGTACATGCCCACGACAAGGGTCACAATCTGAGAGAGGCCCCTGCAGCTACGGGTGCCCCGCTTCCAACACCAGCTGAGTCTCAGAGGAAGGTACAGCTCCTTGAGGCTTCCTTCAAAAACCTGGCCAAGATTTCTGCATTACACCCATGGTCTTTTTTGTCCTGTTTCTCTATTAGTTGTTACTGTAATACATGCTGGTGAAATTATACCATTAAAAAAGTGATGCTACTTTTTAAACACTGAAATGGATGTTCACCATGTTTACAGCTACTGAGTAAAATTAGGACAGCGATAAAAGGTTAGACAATGACATTTAATGTTACTCCATTAATAGATTTTATCACTTCTTTTTATCCTACCACAACAATGTGTATTTTCATATACATTATATTTAATAAAATGTATTGATATGGAATTAGGAAAGCATGGGTTTAGTACTATTTACATATTTTAATTGAAACAATTTTCTTAACAACATTGAAAAATAGAAACTCAAAGTTCTCTTAATTGTGTTTTCAGCCAGTTAGTGGTAAACAAATGCATGCCTAGGAAGTTACACTCCCTCTAAAACGTGGTCAGTTGAAAGTTTCTAACTAAAGTGTGTATCTCTGTTTTGTTTCAAAAAATACATAAGTATGTCTGTCATTTCTGATACAAAATTCTACACTATCTTCAATAAATAAATAATAAAGCGATTCTGAAAAGTATGAAATGTAAACTTTGTTGTCCCTCCAACATACATTTTTTTTCCCCATTGCTTGAAACATTACAGTGGTCTCGTAGGAAATTATAATACACAGACACTTCCCAGCACAGTTTACACTTATTACCATACTGTAGCTACCTATCCGTTATGAATATATCCTAATTTCCTAATGGAAATCAATAAGACTTGTAGTGCTAGAGAACACCGCCTATACAGGAAAGGTGGAAACCAGTACTGAAAGGACATGCAAGGAACACCAAAACCTAACAACAGGCTCCACAAGAACGTTCACATGCTAATGAAACAGGCTGACACCTCCCATTCAGAAATAAGTCCTTACAAAAATACCAGTGTATGCATGGTAGGTCATGAACAAAATGAACCCAAGCAGAACAAAGAGGAATTTTACTCTTGGGGGTCTATTCTCTCACGAGTCCAGACTCAGCAAAGCACTTACGCATGTGCTTAAGGGAAACAAAACGTAAGTGCACGCTTAAAGCTGGGTGCTTTTTGCCAAACAGGGAAACTTTGCTGGATGTGGGCCTATAAGTGCGTATTCATAGAGTTAAATGGATATATAAGCCCTGGCATTCTCCCAGATGACAAGGCTTTTACTTTGGGGTTACCCACTCTGCACCACCACAAACACTCTGTTTCTGGTCACATCCATCAAACCTGTGACCACCCTGGCTTGCCACAAACACCTTTGTGAGCTACAGTGTGCTGCTGCTGCTGCCCTGAATCCAGTAACTCAATGTCAAACACAGTTAGGCATGGTACAATTTAATAACTGGTCACCACTGATTGCTTCGCAAACTAGACTCTGCAGGGTAGGAATTAGCTCCCTGAGCTAGAGCCGTGATTTTTTTTTTTCTTCCCTGCTGCAGGTGGTAGATCGTCCATCTGCAGTCACGAAATCAAGCAGCAGTAGTACAGGAGTATCGGAGTGGTATAGCACAACATATGTCAGGGCTCTATGTTTAATCCTTCGTTCACTGTTTGAACCTTTACAGTCCTATAGAAAACAGCAACTCCCAAAGGTACCGAGTGGGTGGACTCTTCTGGAGAGCAATTCATCTCTGTGCAGAAGGCCTGTACATAATTTCTTTTCAGGGGCCACATGAGTCATGAAGTGGTATGTTAATAGAATCTTCTCTGTTTATAGATATAGACTATTTATTTTTAAAGTCTTTTCAGTACCATCATGAAGACCTTCAAAGATCTTCTTACTGTGTAACTGCTCCTTCCATTCACATTACATTTACACACCACTTTGCTGAGCGATAGGCACAGAATTCCTTAAGAGGGAAAACCCTGCAGAAAGCCTCCAAAACATACCAACATTGCCGTCTTCATATAAATTAAAGAGTAGGGTAACTGGAGCAAGCACAGCAACCTATGTGGTTTGCCAGCCTTTCAGGCTGGAGCACAGCAAACAACTGGGTTATTTCATCAACCCAGGAAACTAACGACAAGTTCCACATAGAGAAATTGAGCGAGATCTCCTCACTAAATTGGGATTCATTTTTCAGTGAGAATTATCAAGGCACAAAGATGCTCCTGTTTGCTTTGATAACCCTCTTACGTGTGAAGGGCAAGCAGTAGTTTCATACCACACCAGTAAGAATTTTGTGACAGCTTCTGCGGACGCCTATTGCAGTGAACTCAGACTGAAATAAAACATTGGTCCCTTTCCTTTTAAGGCTCATCGAACAATTGCAGGTCTAGTCGGACGACTATCTCTCCTGTTGGAACTTCATGCAGAAGGAGACACTTTGTAACTGGTCCCTTTGAACCCTGATCCTTCTTAATGTCTGCCACACGGATCTCTGTTCTGCCCAAAAAGTCTGAAACGCAAAAAGACAGCACGCTCAGAAATGACACAACTGGTTTACGCTGCAATAAAATGCTAATTTGCAGAAGGAACTGAGCTTCCATCTACACACAACAAATCTTGAGTCCAACTTTATTTTTGCAGTTGAAGAAGGCTGAAGGCTGCCAATCTGCACAGAAGAGGATTTTAGCTAGAACACAATATACAGCAGCAGCGTTAGAAGTAAATGGTCCCATAAGCGGAAAAATCCACTATGTAATTCACAGCTGCCTTACTTATTTTATGATATGTTAGAAAAAAGGCTGAAGGCCACTGCACAGCTCCGACTGAGTGTGAAGCCCGCTGGAAATGACAGAGCCAAGCAGTGCATCACACTAGCAACAAGGTCAATGGGCCAACTGGTGGTGGCCCCATGAATGACAGTCCTATCCAAATGCTTCCTGAGAGATTATGACTTCAAAATACACTCTTATTTGTATATGTTCCATAAATTTATCCCAGGTTACGAAATACGAATGGGTTGTGAATTGTGAATTCATTTCTGCCTCTGTTATTGCATATTAGAGGAACTTGGAAGATGTTTCTCTTCCTCCTGCATTAATCTATCCATTTGCAAACAGCATACAGAGTTTTTTAAAGACTAAGCAACATCGCAAATCACACTTTAGTTGTTATAAAGTTCCACAAGAAAGGAAACCCCTGAAAAAACAGAGACAGCTTGATTCTTTTTGCACTGATAGTAGTATGACTCCACTAGGGAGCAAGGGTGAGTAGGCTCCCAGTGTGCAAAGGGATACAACACTGGGTTGGAACTTGATGATCTTTAAAGGTCCCTTCCAACCCAAACCATTCTCTGATTCTATGATTAACCTGAGCAGGCATGCAACTCTTCACAATGGGAGATTTGAAAATACACTTGGAAGGGCAGCAGCCCCCTACGTACCATCTGGGGAGAACTGGTCCCTCTCAAACACTGTAATGCAGAGCACGTCCTGCTCAAGGTCTTTGATAAAGAACTGGCAGTTGGAGTTCCACTTCGGGTTGAGGGTGTCCTGTATCGTCTTGGTAATGTGGCACTGAGAGCCCATCGTCACCTCACAGTACGGGTTACTCTTTCCTGGGAAGATGGAAACAAACAGAAAAGAGTAATTGTGGGTTTAGGTGAGTGATCTTCCTCCTAAATGTCCTTTTACTCCTATAGCCAACAGACGGGGGAAAGCCTGTGGCCTCACTGTCATTATAGTGAACAGCGACACACAGTTCCGCACAGCGCCAAGCACCTTTCACTCTTCATTTCAGAACTTTGTGGCTTATGATCGAGCTTACAGGGTGGAAACTAAGTTTCTCTGAAACAAATGCTTAATGCAGGACAACTGCGTGACTACTACTAAACTGCACAAAATAACTTCCGCATATTTTAAGTTCATTAAAACTGCTTCATTAAATAAAACCATATTTTCGACAGAACCTCCTTCAAAGTTAGTCTGACAAGTAGGAATGTCTTCTTCATCAAGCATATTATGAAAAACCTAAGGCACTTACCATGGGACCTGCAAGGTTTTAGTTCAATGCCTTCAACAATATTCACCATCAACCTCCCAATGCCTGTTGCTCTTTGTGAGCGAACTATGGTGAAACAGAAGACGAGAAAAGTTATTAACATATTTTCCTGCCTATGGACTTTTCAACAAAAGATGAGACCCCCACATCCCACGCTGTACCTAAGTAGGCCTTTTCCCTCTTCTTCTTTTCAGTCTCTATGTAAAGTTCTGAAGCAGCTTTGATCTTCTGAACCCAAGCAGTCCTTCAGGAGGAAAGAAAAAAAAAAAAGTTGCAAAATACCATTTCTGGTTTTCCTCCCTGGAGCACAGAAGACAGAAATAAAGCTGTCCCTCCTTCCCAACCAAGGCTCTGGCCCCATCACAGGCTCTACTACACTGAAGTTATCTGCCTGGAAGAGATTTTACTGGAATTTATAGCATCTGTAGTAATTTAACTATCCCAGGCCAGCAGATCCCACCACACGAAGAAAGCTCAAGAGCATCATAAGCAGGAGGGACTTGGTGAGAAACAAAAGGTATAGATAACAGGTTTGCTTTCACCAAGCCTTTTGCTTTATTTTAATAAACTAACTTCTTGTTGCCAGTAGATAAAAGTCAGTTGTCTTGCAGAGGTGGCCACTTTTCTTGATCCCTGAGGTTTCACACCAAAATCCTTCTGAGCCTCAGGACATATGAAGCATAACTCAGGGAGTACACAGATGATGAATGATCATGGTTCCCTACGGGTCCTTCTGAGAAATCATTTCATACTTAAGAGACTGAGTGGAAGAAGGGGTACCAAGGGGACCTCAAGGGTTTAGAAGAATTGCTGTGACATACAGGGGAGCCTGAGACCTGTGTCAAGACAAAATGAGAGAATCCAAAAATTGTGGATCCATTTCTGATCCCAAAATGAAGAGCTGCTGCTCTACAGGGCACTGCAGCTACTTACACTGGCCTGGATTTGGGTCTGAACACCCACCTGTAATCTGCACAGAGAGCTGTTCAAGAGAACAAAATACTTAAGGACAATTATGTTTTTCAGCTCAGCCATAAATGGTAAATGGCTGCTTCAGAAGTATACAAAGGCTTTGATCATAAAGGTCTTTTAAGATGGGCAAATTGATCACGCATGCTAATGTTTTATTTCTGTCACTCTTAGTTAAAAGCAAGTGAATGACAAAAATATGGAGGTATCTCATCCAAAATACTACATTTATTTAGTGAGCAATTCTGGCATGAAAGAAAGTCAAGGCTGTATGCCATAAAAGTAAAGGCATTTGACTAGAGCNTATGCAATAAAAGTAAAGGCATTTGACTAGAGCGCCCAAATTTGGATAGCAGTTCCCCTGGGTTCTCTCTGCAGTGAACCGGGAGAAGCAGGCACCTCCAGAGGGCGTTCTGTATGCGAAGATCTGGCTCCTTCCACTGATGGTTCAGTGCAGTGTGCCTAAGCACCTCATGAAGTTCCTAGAGCTAGGTAGGATGAATGTGATGCAGA
>WEIS01057317.1:0-17381 GCA_013389965.1 Todus mexicanus | reverse complement strand
ATGTAGGTATGGCATTTATTTTATAGTGATAGACATGGATGTACAGATGGCCAGAGGGACTGCCCATAGAGCACAGTGCCTCTAGTGCAAGTCATGACTAAGAATCTCTGAAGACTTCAGCAGGGACCAAAACTTGTTATCAGACTAAGCTGAGGGCCTTCCTTCCTTCACTGTGATTTATATAAAAATAAGGGATGAACTTAGTGGGTGTTGGGACATCTTTGGCCACAAATTATAAAAGCAGAGAATTTAGGTCAGATCCTCACCATTCCCAAACCATCTGTCTTTCCTTCAAACTAAGTATTCTGCTTCGACTGAGGAAGTAGGTGGATTCTGCAGCCTGATTGAAGCCAGCAGACCAAGTTTCTTGTCCCACCTGTCTGCTTCCAAATGCTCCCTGACCATTTAGCTCTGGTCCACATCTCATGTTAGTTAGTCTCCAAAGCCACTTGGAAACATCAGAAATATTCAGATTCCCCCAAATCTACAAAACAGAAGGAAGATGTATATTTAAAAGAAAAATATTAAGACTGAATTATTCCTAGAATTATTTTTTGAATTATTTTTTATTTTATTTTAAACAAACATTCAGCTTTATGGAAGTATGTTGTGTGAATGGAAAATTTGATTCTGGCAAATTCTAGGCCTGAGTGGTCCCAATTAATTGCTCCTACAATATGCATTGATGGAAACTGGGCTCCTGCTATGGGACTCGAGGAGCATTCCAAATTTTCAAGCTAACATCTGCTCTCTCTTTTCCATCCCAAACCCACCACCTGCTCCAGTTTGCCTCTTGACTGTGCTACTGTGCTGGCTGGAGAAGGTCTTTTCCTGTTATGAAAGCCATTAATTAAAGAGAATCTTAAAACTTTTATTTGAAATGAATTGCTTTTATGCAGGAGCACGGAGTATGGAGCCAAATATTTCCTCCTAGGATGTTGTGTCTCTGCATCGTTCCATCACCAATACTGAGCATAACATCTCCTTTCACTCCTAGTCAGATGCCTTTCAACAAGCTGGGTCAGGTTTAGTTACTGAAGCTGTTGATTTTGTAAGAGGAGGCCAAAATTGCTCTGATGTTTTTTCAGAAAATGAATTCATCTAAAGGACACTGAGAGCATCCCATCAAGGAGTAGGCCCTGGTGACCTATGCTCTACGAATTATCATGAAGTTGTCAAAACGTAAAGCCTTTTCAATGTAATGTCTTCTGCACTATTTTCCTTGTTTATGTTTGAATTGTTGCAAATTTACCATTGTCTCCCCTGACGTTATTTAGCTATGATTTGTGTTTGCATGCTCCGGTTGATTTTTTTTCTTTTCCAGCAGTGCAGGGCCTCAGGAAATTGGAGGAGAAATGTTGGGTTAGGGAAGAGCAACCCTTCTGATGCTGTAGCAAGGCATTTTGCATGGTTTCTTTGGAAATATTGCAGTATGAGAGCCAACACCATGATGGAGTCCAGCAGTTAGTCATGGAAATCGCAAAATTAAAAACAACATTAAGGTGAAAGAGGAATTATTTAGTCTGGGTGTTTCTGGTAGGTTATAGCAAAAAGTGGCTTGTGATTGGTGAAGTTCTGATCCCAAGGAAAGAAAATAAAGCTCTCAGCTGTTCTTCGTGCAGGCTTACAGTCTAAGGGAGAGTTTACCTCATGTTCTTGACTGAAAATTTCTAAGTATATTTTTTTCTTTCCTTGTAAAAATTAAACAATTTTATTTTCAGTAGGATACTGGAACTATAAGGGGTAGCACAGGCTTTGCCTGTGGGTGAACTCATTTCTAGATAAACCAGGGTTTGTTTTCTACCTGTGAGAGCCATAGGTGCAGAGGCTGGGACAACTCTGCCTTGAGCTCTTCCCTTGGACAGACAATAGAGAGAACATACAGCTTTTAATGTACCATGACAAAACCATTTTATTGGTGTATATCAGCTTTACAGAGCCCTTTATATTTTCTGTTCTCATTTTTGTCTGTACTGTTATGTTCCTTTCTTGTAATCCTTTAATGTTAGCGGGTAGGTTGTATGTCGATATTTACCTTTAGGTCTAATGCTGTTGCTTCTCTATAGGAGGTGACATTGATTCTTCTTTTTTTTCAAATTTCAGAATTATTGTTGCTGTATTCTTTTAATTGCAAACGTTGGATGCTCACCTTTGTTTTCTCAGCAGCTCAGTTCATACCCATCACAAAGCCAGAACACCTTTCTCTTTCACGAGTTTTAATTTAATTAACAGTAAGGCATACAAATTGAGTTTAAAAATAATAAGAAGAATTAAACAGAACACCAGATGGCTGTGTAAATCCTATTTAATAGAGAGCTGGAACAGGAACTTTGCTCATAACTGTATTATTAATAATTAACATATGGAGGATGCTCCAAACTGAATGTTCATGGCTGTATTAGATTATAAATTTTCACTGCATTGGTCACACGACTCAGCTACTTCAAGGACACGAGAAGTCCCTGCTCTTGTCAACTGCTGCAACAACCTATGCTCCTCATTCATTTGCTCAGAGGATGAGGTTTTACCCTGCACAATATCTTGTTCACAAAATGCCTTCCAGGGACCTTCTCACCTTTGAATGAGACCCCACCTGTAATATTTCCACCCTGCATGGGAACTAGGGAAGGTTAGTCCCTGCTTTCTCTCTGGAAGTGTGCAAGGCCAGGTTTGATGGGGCTTTGAGCAACCTGATCTAGTGGAAGGTTTCCCCCCCCCCCCCAACAGGACGTTTGGAACTAGATAGTCTTTAAGGTCCCTTCCAACCCATTCTATGATTCTAGGAATGGGCAAAAGAACCAGCCCTGCTACCTCTGAGAAGATGGCTTTGCCCCTCCAAATGTGCAGTAACAGACACTGACCCAAATGCAGGTAGGGGTAGAGGTCAGCTGGCACATGTGTAGGAAGGTTAACTGGAAAAGCTTGGTGTTTTCAAGAGATGCACAATAAGCTGGAGAACAGAGGGCAGGAGAAGCCTAGAGATGACAAGAATTTCTGAAACTCCTCCCTTTGTAGGGCAAGGAGTATATATATCTGTGCCACATGCCATGGTGGATAGCTAGAGCTCTGTGAGCTCTGTGTTCTCAATTTGCAGTTATCCTGAAAATTCCTGCAATGCCATGCCCCGGAGAGGGACTGCTGGAGGGGAAAGGTGGAGAGGGTATACCAGGGCACACCGCCCACCATGCACGCAGCCTGTGCATTAGCTTTAACACAAATGGAAGACTACATTTCAGTAATGCAAATGGAATGTTTCAGCTCCACAGCTTTCAGAGCTGTGTGGGTAACAGAAAACCCTTCTTGAGGCTCTTTGTCCTTTGGAACAAAATTAAGTTTAGGAGTTTCCCATGGGATGAGCACTGATCATTCTGGTACCCCAGTGGTTTTAACATGCATAGATATGACTTGAAGCAGGACAGGGTTATGTTTTATTATCTAAAGGTGAAGCCTCAAGGAGGAGAACTACTCAAGAACAAAAAGCTTTCAAGAAGCTGGTTTTTTGCACATGTTGCTGTAATCCCCTGTGCATTTTTTTTGTACTCTTTAGTTTCAAGAATATTTAACTGAGGTCTTGTGGAGTCATTGATGTCTTGGGCTCTGGCGGTGGGAAGAAAAGTGTCTTATCAATACAAATGTAATTTAACATCTATGTGAACAGTAGAAACACTGTGGTCATTCTGGACACTTAATCTTGTAATTGTTCTTTTTACATTTTTAGTTACATATTACAGATGTTTTGTCAGAGATAGGAAAGAGAAGGAGTTACTTCCCTTCCTCACAGAAAGTGTTTCTATGTCGCTGAGTATTTCATTAGCAAGGTTCCTTCCTCCAACTAAAATCTGTGCTTCTGATGATTTCCTTTGCCCAGATGTTTTAATTTCTTTTCTTTTCCAAGATGAATCTCATTTTGTTATTTCCTGCCCATCTTCTCAAGGCTTGAATGAATCATTTCTCCATCCTGAGTGGTGTTTGCAATACTCCCAATTTGCTGTAATATGCAGACTTAATTATTGTCATTTGCAAAATGCCACAGGGTCTTAGATGTCCATCAAGAGAGCACAGGAATACATCAAACCCATCGCATGGATATCCATCACAGATGAGGATATCTATCACAGATGAAAGAATATAAATTATCTTTATTAATAATAAAATTATCTTAGAAAAGAGCAATCAATTAATGTGGTCTGCCATAAGCCTGACCTTAGCTGCCCCCAATTTTGGCTTAATCTATCTGCCCATAGGCAGTGGACTTACTAATGTGCATTTTGGATAGAAAGTCAGATGGGGACGAGTACAACCTCTGAAAATTGTAAGACTCAGTATTTTAAATTACTTATTTTCCTAAGTGGTGTTCAAATTTGGTTGTCTGCATGGCTACAGGGTGTGGTTGACCTATATGAGATCCTTACCACACACTTGTAGATGTTTACAACTGAGTCTTTTTGAGCGACTTTATACCTCGTGGTGAGAAGAGTCTCATCCTATGAGTGAATGTTCCTCTCCATCCTCTCTGCTTGGAGTGAAGCCATCTATACTGGAGACATCTGAGTCTGAGCACCAGTTCAACCTATCTGCACCACATACCAAGGGAAAATACTTTGCTGACTCTCCTGGGGGTGGAAGAGGCAGCAGCAATTTAAATTTCTCCTGTGCCCCCTGTTCGGTTTGGTTTTTTTGGGTTTTTTTTAGATATCAAAGGGATCTTGTTGTTTGGTAGCTTTTTATTGCAGTATGTTTTCAGATGAATAATTAAATGATAAGGATTTCCAAGTGGATTGGATTCTCCACAGATATGAAACCCCTGGAATGTTAGAGACTGGCCCTTTTAGTTCATTTGCTTGTTTTCAGATAAAGAATTTGGTGATAAGATTTATTCATACAAGTGAAAGAAGAGAAACGAGACATTAGCAAAAAATATCTTCAGAAAACATACAGCCCACTAGAATATGAAACTGGAGTTTTCTCAAGAGCCAACCATCTTATTCATTATCCTATAGAAAAATGCTTAGCAGAGAAAAGAACCTCTACCCTTGTTTCAAGGAAGTGAAATTATAAAGCAACTTCAGGCAGAACAAGGTTTAAACTGAACCAATTAAAGAATTTGTGTACACTCTACGTTTTCTTGTTATGTAACTCAAATATGCACCTCAGACTTAATTTTATATCACATGAATTGGAAATGTAACAGAATGACAAAAAAATCCCCCTCCACTGATTCCCCTACTAAGAGGATTGTTAATTTTGTGTTTTCACTTAGCACTGGAGAACATTTCTGTCAATGCGTGGATTGCATTTGAAATGATCATGGTAGTTTTATTTACCCCATTATTGTCTTCTGTTAGACTAATATGTTTTTATGGCATTTTATTTTGCTCCTGTTTAACAATCTGGTGCCTAGTCAAATCTTGTTTCCATCCTTGTTGCTCATTCTAAGAGGACAACAGTGTCACCTTTACAGAGCCTGTGCCTTGCGGGTGATTTGGAACAGTCACACAAGCTTTGGGATGCTGGGGTGACCTTCCCTGCTTTGGTTCTGTCTTCTTGCCACCTTTGCAAAGTGAGATTCTGATCCTGTCAATGTCCTCACTGCTTTAGCAGAGAACAGAAGTCTGATTTTACAGAACAGACTGAGTCATAGGAATGTTCTTGAGAAGGTTTTAAATGTTCAAAATCAGAATTTTGGATTAGATACCACAGGTCAGCCAGCCAGGGGATCCAGATATTGGAACTCCATAAAACTGGGCAATATGAGAGTATCTTGGGATTTGAAGCAAGTAACATTTCCCCACTACTGAATGGCTCTAATAAGAAAGATAACCGGGTCAGAAAGGTGTATGTGAAAGGTTTTACAAAAGGTGTCATTTATTTCTAAAACTGTAATTAAATACTTCTCAGTTTGTGTCTTAAAAGTAACTCAGAGACTGAGGTTGCACAATTTGTTGTGGTTTTGTTTGTTTCCTGAAAATTCCAGTTCATCTGGGCTCTGCCTACAAATATAAACCTTTCTCCTTTGCTACCAGGTTTATAAACACTGATGTGAAGGCTCCAGATAGCAGATCTGAATATTCACCAAGATTGTCATAAAGCAAGAACCTCATGAATATTTGTGTGATGCCATTAGACAGTCAAATGAGCCCCAGGGACAGAGGGGTAGCTGCAGAAATTGTCAGAGCAGGGACATTGCCTTGCTTCATGTTCTCTGTGTGTGTCTGCAGCAACTGCAGTGTCTCAGAAGACCTTTTCTCATGTAGTGTATATTTTTATGCAATGGTCAGATCTCATTGAAACGAGTCTTGATCAGTCAAATTTTCTTTCATCCAAGTCGCGCAGGGTTCCACGAAATTCTTTTTTGCGTCTGGATGAAGGAATCTGCACCTGCTGATTTACTCTTCCTTCTAAGGTTACTCCAGTGCAAAATGTTTTAAAGACTGGGCCTGTGGCCATGGATTGAATTTAACTGTAGTTAGAGCAGGTCTCTTTTGTGGAAAGGTCACAGTCTCACAGCATGGGTGCTTGGATTTGAACTTATTACTTTTAGTTCATAAACAATAGCGCAAGAAGTTTTTCTTTCTTAAACTTTCTGCAGTTTTACTTGCACCTCTTATCAGGAGCAACAGCAGGTTGTGCCATATTTACCCTCTGACAACCTCATTTGTCACAGTTTAATAGCACAAGCACTTGTTAAAGAGATTTTCTTCCACATTTTGGATTGTGAAATAAATATACTTTATCCCATTTGTTTCTATTAAGGCGTCTCAGAGTAGTTTCTGCAAAACCAAAGGGCTCTTTGTTCACTTGGAGGCTCACAGAGCAGAGTACAAGGTGAAGATAACTAAAAGCTTGTGCATGTATTGGGCTTTTCCTGTACTGTGTATTTACTAGCAAGTTTCAGTAATTTCTGCTGAGTTCTGTTGTCTCCTGCTCTGCACTGGGTGAAACAGTTCTGCAACTAGGTGGGGTTTTTACTGGATCAAAAACCTGTTTCGACATATTTTTTAATATTTTCCAATTTATTTTTTTAAAAAAAGTATGTTTCATTTCAAGAATCATGTTTGAGTTAGCATAAGTCAAGACTATTTAGGCTCCGAGTCTTAAAAATACTTAAAATATCAAAACAATTTTCAAACGTGAGAAGTGGTTTAAAAGCAAAGATGTTACATTTTGTTCAAATATTTTCATTCCTTTTTTTTTTCCTTTTTTGTGTCCCGTGCATGTGGACGTATGTTTACCCTTGAATGCACCTTATCCTCAGTGATAAAATGGCAGTATATTTTTTTACCCTCTGTATTGGGTTTGACTGGCTGGAATTAGTGTCCCCATAGCTTGATAAGACACCAGTGTTGTGACTGCTGCTGAGCAGGGCTGGCACAGCACCAGGGCAATGGGGTGGACAAGATCCTGGAGAGGGCACAGTCAGGACAGCTGACCGAAACTGTCCAAAGAGCTATTCCATAGCATCTGAAGTAGGTCAGGAATAAAAGTTGGAGGAGAAAGGCAGGAGGAGCATCCGCGGCAGAAGACATTTGTCCCCCAAGCAACTGCTATGCGTATTGGAGCCTAGCTTATTCTCTTCCCCTTTGTTGTGTTGAGGGAGGTGTGTACAGTGGTGGGGGCGAGAGCGATAAAGCAATTTGGTGGGTACCTGGCACTTAGCCACGGTTAACCCACCACACCCTTCAGGGCAAGAGCAATAAAGTCTTGCTTCAACCTTTCCCCAAGTTTATTCCACCCCTGCCAATGTTTATTGATACTCCCACAGCCTCTTCAGCAACCCACTGAAAAAGGATGATTTCATATCTCCTTTGATGAAGGTTTTGCTGAAAGAAACACATCATTGCCTACACAGAAGTGGAGCTGGGCAAGTCCAGCTACCCATCTCTCCATGCCCCTGGTTTTGCACAAGCACAGCACCACTGTTGAGCAAATACCAGCTCACCTTCCAGGCGAGGACTGGCTTCAGTCCTGCTGAGAACACCAGCATGGCAAGCTCAGCTCAGGTTGGGTTCGTTTGCGAGGTGTGTCATGAAGTCTTCTTAATAATACTTCTGTGCATTCATCTTTTCTGATCACATGAGGTGTGTGGTTCAGATCTCACCTGATTTCTCCAACGTGTGGATCCCTGCAGGAGCGCTGCTCCAGTGCTCTCTGGTGACATCCCCAGCAAAATGGGGAAAGCAACATGTAAAATCCCCTTGATGCTTCCCTCATTTTCCCTTGTAATTCAGAGGCACGGGGTGATGATTGACTCAAATGAGTCATCCAAACGGTTTTGGTGTTTTCACTAGGATCTGCAGTGTTCGAAGCATCATGCACCCAACCAGGGATTCCTGCGAGCAGGTAGTGCAGCCTAACGTGTGTTAATCATTGTAGGCGTGCAGAAGCAATGAGCTACATCCGAAAAAAAAAAAAAAAAATCTTAATAATGAACCCAGAAAGGTTGTTCAAAGGACATGAACACAACTCCATGATGGAAAGAAAAATAGCTTGCCCTGCCCCTGCCAGTGTCTCTTGACATACCAATGTTCTCCTGACAATCTGTTTATGCAGTTTCTTTTTCAGTTCTCACTCACTGATTAAACACACCATTGCTCACTGGAACTGCAGCTTTTGTTTACTGAGGTTTGCTAGCATTTGTTTTGAGGCTCACAGTGACGGGGGGAGCTGGAGAGGACATGGCAAGAGTACCTCTGTGAAAGCAGGACAATAAAGTCCAAAGTTTGCACAGTTAGTTCTCACATGCAGGTTTTTAAGTGTTTTCATTGGCTTGCTGATGCGGTTTTCATTCCTACCTCAGCCCCTGGCTTTCTAGTGTTGAGTGCATTAGCAAAGCCAAATGATCCTGTCTGAGTGGCTCATTCTTTTGTCTCAGTGGTAGATTTCTGTACTCATAAGGGAATTACAATTATTTCAGTAATAAAAGAAAGATACTAGGGTTTTTTCTGCACAATTAATTCCAATCATCTGAGGCTGACCTCTGACTTTTAACTATCTTGCCATAAGTTTCCTTATTTCTGCTAACAGCATTTTTCTGCCCAAGATAGAATTATCTTTCTTTTTCATTTTCTTATCCCTGTTTGATGTGTGAGCATTGTCTGACCTTCTCAAGAATTTTCTGGGGTTTTGTCACCTACTTGTAGCTTCCCTGTTGTGTACCATAGGATAAGCGAGCTGCCCTTCAGGAAGGGACCGTGGAGTGTTTTGGACAGAGGGTTTAAACAGTGGCTAACTGACAGCCTCTGTGCTAATGCTGAACAACAGCTTAGAACTGGGGTCCTCATCACAGACTTTTTCTCTGTTTAATATAATAGAAGATCAAAAAATAAAAGTCTCTCTGTTTCACAGAAGTAACTTTCTATAGAGTTATAGAAATAAAAAGGCATTTTATTGTCTGTGTAGTGAAGCTACTGTACTTTTGAGCAAGTTTTCTGAGGAAAAAAACTCGCTGCCATGAAAGGTGTGAAGCGTTTTCCCACCATAGGTGTGCACAGTAAGCTGTGGGAAAGAGTTGTCACACATTAAATTAGATAGCAGTGTGGAAAAGTTATCTTTCAATGTGGCATCCACAGTGGTCTCTGAAACATTCTTTTTATTTTTATGTGTAAAACAATTCCTTTAGGTCCTTTCAGTTTCCACCGAAGGCTTTGAGATTTTTTTTTCCATATTATAGACAAATACTCATCTCACTCATTTCATCCTCTGTAGCACAAAACAGTGGCTTTTAGAGGTGTCAATACTTTGCTGTGTCTTTTTGTGGCTCTCAAAAATGCCACTTCAGCAGCTTCACTATTTGAGCTGGGTCTTCAGATTTGTATTTGATAACAGGTGATCCTGCTAACTAGATGATCCTGCTTTGGCAGAAAGGTTGGACTAGATGATCTTTTGAGGTTCCATCCAAACCCTAACATTCTGTGATTCTGTGTCATTCTGTGTTGTTTTTTTTTTTAACGCTTTTCTTAACTTAAAAAAACGTGTTACTGGTATACTGGAAGGCAGTACAATTTTCCTCCTAGATCAGAGAGGTATGCATGGCATAAGGAAAAACCATTGCTATTTAATGTGATCCCTGTGCGATCGGACCAGAAAAGTTCCCGCTGTGGTTTCAGAATGCAGAAGCATTGGAAAGCATTGAAGCATTGGAAAAACTTGAGCTTGAGCTCCCAGATCCTGTCCTTTATCAGCTTGGAGGGGACTCACTCTGCCCACAAGATAAAACACTTAATGGTTTCAGATGGCTCTTTTTAGCCCATATAATTCCCTCCACTGCCAGTGCTGCCATTTCAATCAGTGATACATTGCCCTTCTGTACATCCCTGGCCACATTGGACTTGTTGAAAAGCTTTCCGCCTTTCTCTTCTTCTGGGATGCAGCACAGAAGCAGCTACAGTTTGTCTCTGGTAGCCTAGTTTTCCAGCAGTGAAGACATGGAAATGGCATTTAATGGGAACTTTGGAAAAGGCGTTGCAGCATTTTGGCCTCTGAAATTCAATATACTGTATCACCAGCTTTCATTACATTTTGCAGCATTCTGCTTTGAAGCTTTTGTCTCAAACTCTGTTGTTCTTTTCTGTGCCTATGACACTAAGTAAAGCATTAGCATAGTCTTTAACTTGGTGTCAGTACCCATTCCCAGAGAAGAGAGACAGTTAAATGGCTCTGTAACGTCTCTGATGAGATCTCAGCTCAATTTCTGAAATTTTGATGGAGCCAGGGTTGGCATTGTCCAAGGGTCACTGCGTATTTCATTAATATCTGAGAGAACAAACATAATGAAAAACTGTACTACTGGTTGTAAGCAAATAACAGATCAAACCTCATTCATGTTCTCATCTTTCTTATCCTGACCTTATTTTTCCTTCATTTTTTTAATAATCAGAGTAAGATGAACACCATCAAGGCTCCATAACATGCTGCCAATCTTTATTGCCTTGTACAAAATAAATTGTTCCAATGAACTGGGTTTTATGGCAATTCCTTTTCAATTTTCCTATATTTGTATTTTCATTGTAGCTGTTCCCAGACAGAGTGAAAAAAACCCCAACAACCAAACAGATTAAAATGTCTGATGAATTCTCCAGAACATCAACCAGCAAAAGTCTTTGACTATCTCATTGCCAAGGACAACTGAATTTCTTTGTCTGAATCAATTCTCATAATGCAGTGAACAATTACAAGAGCTGTTGCTTAGGACCTTCATCTCAGAGGTCTGTTCATCTGGCAGTGTCATTTTGCTTTCCATGAGTTGCTGCAATTGCCGTTGAATTCATCATATCTGAAAATAAAATTTATAAAGGGAATCAATTCTCTGTCTAGCTTCCTTCCACTTCATCTTTATGTCCATTTGCCAGAAAGATAATAAGCCCCAGAAGCATTAGCCCAAACATAAACTCCGGGCATTAGGAAATGCCTCTTTGCAATGCTGCTGTCATCACCTTAACCTTAAATTTTAAATCCTCAGAAGGACTAGGAATGATGATTTATAGATCATCTTTTTTGAAAGCTTGCTTTTTTTGAAATTAGTTTAAAATAAAACATATTAAAATATTAATATTTCCAGGAAAGAAATCTAAAACCAAAAGAGGTTAAAAGTACCTTTGAAATCTCTTCATTCTCATTTATTTATTCAGTAGAAGAGATAAAGCCCTATTTTCTACTGTTTTCTTTTTGAGAAATGCAGGCCCCAAAGCCTAATTCATCTAAAGAGGCACATTTTAAATAGTTGGTAATGTGCTGTTAAAGAAGGAAACAGGCTATTCCGCAGCAATCCTAATTACTGTGCAACTGTATTTCATTCTGCACCAGCAACGAATTGATCATTTAAACTCTCAGTAACAGTTTTGTTATTATGCAAACATCTAGAAACGAGTCCATTAAATTCCCAATTTGATCATCGTTTCATAGATAGTGAAGATGAAAGCACTGTTAGAGTTTTCTCCACTTTTCAGTCCCAATAAAACCACAGGCTACAGCTGAAATCCCCTCAGCTGGCTGCAGCTCAAAGGGGCGAAGCAGGGCAATGAGGCAGCTGCCAGACATGGTCCATGACCTCCCTGCCAGGCAAGGGCAACAGCAACCACCAAGTCCTATATTAGCCTTTGCTTTCCTCCTCTACTTCTTTCACTATCCTCTTCATCCTCCCCTTCACCTCCAGAAAGTTCTGCTTTCTGAAATAGTGCAGGGTTTACATTTCCCTCCTAAGAACTTTTCTTCAGCCACAAAGCTCGTGAAAGAAACACTCAGTTCTGCTAATGGAATCAGCTACATTAGCAACATATTTATTTTTCATCTTTTCTTTGGGGATTTTTGCCTTTTAATTACCTTCCTTTGTGATTGAAGATAGTCGCACTCTAAATTTAATAACCCTGAAGAACAATATGGAATAAAAAAGTACAATCTTGTATAATAAAACTTCTGTGGGATCCAGTGATGCTGTAATTTTGCCATTAAGAAATTGCCCTTTTCAGTTGTCTGCGGCTCGGCTTTTCTTTTTCCTCTGAACAATAAACCGAAGAAGAGTCTCAGTTACAGGATACAAAACATGTGCTTTCTGTGCCAGAGCACCACAGCTTTTGCTTCTGCTTTTATATTTGTCTTTTTTGTCCTATCAGTAAAGAATGAGCTGTCACTTTTTGAAAGGTACTCTGAGATAAAGCATTTAAAGTAGCAAAATACAAGCCAGGTCTCTTCTAGTTCACAGAAGGACAACCTGCAGAATGGTTCACTTTGGGTCCGTATGCAGTGAACAGAACAATATAATATTGGTGCTGTGTTGAGCTACTATTTCAACGACCTGTGTCTTTAGCAGATTATCAGATTCTTTTTTTTTTCAACTTGACATCAAAGTTTCTCTCTGTTCCTTTCCTGAATCTCAATGTAGACTGTCTTACCTCAAGAGTTAACTTGTCCATAGAGGCACTTTGCCTGCACTGGCCACTGATGCATGTTGGGTTTTGGTCTAGGCAATCTGTGTCTAACAGGACTTCTATCTAGAGAAGACAAGAAAAAGAAGTCTGGGAATTTTGGGTGCCTGGTTTGCAGTTTTCTGTTTGTGACACCATAAGCTGTGTTGAACAACAAAGACATGCCCTGTCTTGTTCCACTGGCAAGTTCAGCAGCTTATTCACTGAAATCTCATCCACTTGAGACAACGCTACTGATACTTCTGTTTCTGTTTCTCTTACAGTTTGTTGCTCATCCCAACTGCCAGCAGCAATTGCTCACCATGTGGTATGAAAACCTCTCAGGCTTACGGCAGCAATCTATAGCGGTGAAGTTCTTGGCTGTCTTTGGGGTATCCATTGGCCTGCCCTTCCTCGCCATAGCCTACTGGATTGCTCCCTGCAGCAAGGTACAAACTCATTAGGGTTCATGGTGTTTATGGTCACTTCTATCCAGGGCCTGGACTGAAGTCGCATATATTTTTGTAATGTCTTTAGGAAGTGATCGATGCTATTCTCTAAGATTGCCCAGAGGAGAACAAGTTTGAGATGTTGCTTGATACAAATGGAATTATTAGGCATGGTTTGGGGTTCTTCTTCACAAGTAAAAATGGTGGTATGGGGGCAAGAGAGAGTGAGACAATGAGTGACAAGAAAAAAATAGAAACAAGAAATGTTTAGGAGATAACAACATGGGAGTGGGCTGAAGAAAGCAGAACCAGCAAAATAGGAAATAACTAAATAAGAAGATTCTTGTTGACCCTTTAGTTAACTCTGGTGTTTAAACTCTTATTCCTTTTATGTGCATTTGGTTGCAGGCTCCTCCCTTCTTCAGGGCTTCTTTCTGATCTCCTATTTTTAGTTAGTGGAGCATTATTATGGCACATGTGCCTGAGCCTCTGGCAAGCCCCAGAGGAATCCTTACTGCTGCAGAGGAGACTAGGCTAGACTTCATCACAGAATACAATATGGTTTTGAGGGAAAAGATAATAAAACTTGGAAAACTGCCGTGTACCTAAATGCAGCTCTGCTATGTCTCACAGTATCAGATGGAGCAGGAGAGTTTTGCTGAGATCTAGAGGTCAAAGGACCAGAGCCAACCATTAGCTTAGGTAAAAGCACGAGTTGTCCATGGTATGAAATCTGTAGTGAAGTTTCTATCCTGAAACAGTCTGTTCAAACAAGTGGAGATAAATAAGTGTATGGCTGAGTGATAAACAGCTTTTTTACTACTATTACCATGTAAGAAAGGGGTGGCAGGGGAGAATATGATTTCACATTCAGCAATAGCCAGGAATATCATCTGTTACAAGGCAGAGGTCTTCAGCAGGAGGCTTATCAGAGGTACTTAAATTTGATCAAACCAACCCCTGGCGCTGGCAATGTATTCAGTCTTGAAAGCATCTTCTTCCATTTTCTTTAAAAGCGAGTGAGGAATCCTTTCTAAATTTATAAAACCAAATAAATAATAGATCCATGGATGGGTATTAAGGAAAGACTATAATGTGAAAAGATTTATGTTAGTGCAATCAGACAAACCTTTTGAAAACAGTCTTCCAGAACATCTGAGATAATAAATCATGTTTAAGGCTTGGTGTCCTCCAAAATAACTCCTGGAAAAGTACTTTCTCTTAGTGTAATGGAGAATGTAACATCATTTTCCCAAGGTTTACACCAATACACAAACCCCACAGCTCCTACGAATGCTGGAAAGGTCTCCAGAGTTTCATACAGAGAAGTGCATGTGAAAGCTGGGCTGTGTCGCGGGTGGTTTTGGTTAGGTCATACAGGGAATTCATGTGTGGATTTACCACGTTGATTCTGTTATATCAGACCTCAGCCTAGCAGGTATTCATGAAGCTGTTTAATTTCCTTCACCTCTGTTAAATGTGCTGGATGTTGGCACATCAGCCAACAGCAACATTTGTGGTGTATTCTGAGAATTACAGAGGTTGTATTTGAATATAGCAATAGGTAGGGAGAACAATTAGACTAGAAATAAGTGGAGAATTTAAATAAAATCCATAAAATCTCAGGGGAAGAAAAACTGAGACACAAAATTGAAAGTGTATCAGTTTTACAGCAGAAACAAGAAATTATTGAGAACATTATTTGGTTTTAATTTCTTGAGGGAAGTGTATTAATTTATAAAAAAAAGAGAGAGAAAAGACTTAACTTTTCATCAGCTGTGATTTCCTTATGCTAAACCTTTCAGGCATTCACATTTTTTAACATCCCTTTCTTTTCACCTCACTTCAGATTGTGAAAAAACATACGCATCCCCCTATCACAAAGTCAAATTGAAAGTTCTTTCAGGCAGGAATTGTCTTTTAATGCATGGTCTTGCATCAGTCAGAACAATGTAGTCTTGATTTTTGATTTGGACCTGTGATAGAAATGACTGAATAATGAATGCATTTTTCCCCCATGAATTTGTACCTCACCCAAAACCATCACTATTAAGTTCAACAGCTGAGGGTTGATGCATGAGTCGTGTATCTTCTCAGAGTTGCTCAGAGCCCCATTCAACCTGACCTTGAACATTTCCAGGGATGGGACATTGACCACCTCTCTGGGCAGCCTGGGCCAGTGTCTCATATCTTTATATCTTGAGTAATAGTGCTAATAGAGCAATTAATATGTAGATATAATTCCAGTGATGTATTTTAGCAAGGAAGAGCTTTTCAAGCCTTTGCTCCCTAACAGAAAATTGTCTTTAATAAAGCTCTGTAGGTTAGAATATATCCTACTAACTACCACCCTTGAAAATACAGTAACTATTATTAACTGCAGTATGCAACTGTACTCTTAAATCTTCTTTAAATTTTGGTTACACAGAGCTGTCTTTATTAAAACCAGTTTTTGTGTCAGTCCTTCATTTACCTCTTGTTGCACAAACTGTTGACAAGACCCGCGTAAGCCCATCCTATCCTGAAATATCTGTGTTGACTCTTACATCATATGGAGGCCATGACTCTGAAATGAACTGTTGCTTTATGAGCTAGTGTCCAAAACTTGTTTCACTGGTGAGCGAAAGTGAAGAGAGAGAATGGAAAAAATTGCACAGTCTGCTGCCCCAAAATACAATGAGACTAGCAAGCTGAACTGTTTGGACTGTCTGCAAAACTTCAAGAAGTTTTATCTTCTCTGGCAGGTTGAAGCACACATTCAAATATTACAACACTAACAGATCATTTATACCCAATTCTCATTGCCTAAGTTATTCTCTGCCTTTTGTGTGGCGATGCTGGGGATTTATGGACTGTAACTCCCACTGAGACACTCAACATTGTTTAAGCACTGGAACTTTAATGGTTTGATGCACCTAAAGCTCTACCTGTATGTTTTTACTCTGAGTTTCTTCCTCCCCAGTTAAGCTACATAAAATTTCTACGACACTATTCTTCATCCTTCTACTATGAGCATAGCTCCAAAAATAGTAATGACTTTTTTTTCTTTATGAAGTTTCTGTCTTTATTTGTTCCTGTCTCTGGAAGCAGCAATTAATATGCATTTGGAAAACTTTGTTTCTATATCATATTTTGTATATTTACATTTTGACATATCTGCATGCTTCATTAGTCTCCTATAATAGGGATAGTGTACTAAGTCAAGAAATGAGCTATTCTTTTAAGAATGAACCTTTGTATTCACACACTGTCAGTGTTTCTGTCTTAAAAGTGACAATCAGGCACTTCTCTCCAATTCCAGTTTGATGAACGATGATATTTTGATTTTAAAAAGTAATTGAAAATTGCTACATCTGAGTAGTTACACACCTTGAGTTTAGCTGTATCATGTAGCTTGAAAAATAGATCTTGTTGTCATAAAGCATTAGGCTGATTGGAGGAAGTGACACTTCAATGATTTTTTACAGAACATTCTAGTCAACACTTGTACCTCCTTTAGCTCTTAGCTAAAGATCGGATTTTTGAGAAGATATGAAACGCATCAGCTCAAGAAAAAGCTTGTACCCTTTCTGCAGTAATAAAGAAGATGACATGCTGATGTAGCATGGACTAAAAGCAGACTTCTGTTAAATCAGTACAGAACTAAGTGAAAATAATACAGAATTCATTTGGTTCTGGAATACACAGGATTATTTTTGAGAGAACTGAGCCTGTGTTACTTTAATCTCAGACTTTTATTTTTTTTCCAAGTTTCTATAGACAGCAGGAAAGTCTAATTATTTGGAGAGAATGCATGGTTCAATAGACAGGGTTTTTTCCCTTTTAGTGAATTCAGGGTAGAAATAAATCTTGTACAGACTGAAAATGGGCTTTCTTAAAACTTTGTTGGTAGAGCCCCATAGGCCTATAGTTGTTGTTTTACTTGACTCTTGCAATTTGAGCACGCTCAGACAGGTCTTATGAGGAAAGCATCTGAGATCATTGCTGTAGGGGACATCATTCAAGCATACTCCATCAGTCCATCAGCTCTGTA
>WEIS01057313.1:85079-101037 GCA_013389965.1 Todus mexicanus | reverse complement strand
GGGCACCTCCAGCTCCGGCAGCCCCGGCACCGGCTCCGCGTCCAGCGGGCACAGGGGCAGCGGCTGCCGCTGAGCGGCTCCGGGTGACGGCACCGGGCGCGTGCCGGGGCTGCTCACGTGTGGGTGTCGGCAAACCGGGGACTCACCGGGTTGTTTGGGTTGGAAGGACCTTGAGCATCGCCCAGTTCCGTGGCGGGGACACCTCCCAGGAGAGCCCGGCCTGGCCTTGGGCGCTGCAGGGAGGCGGCGCCGCCGGAATCACCGAGTCAACAACGGCTCTGGCTGGGAAAGCACCTTGGGGCTCGTCCGGTGCAGGGAGCAGGGACATCTCAACCAGAGCAGGTTGCTCAGAGCCCCCAACAACCTCCCCTGCGATGGGGACAGGGATGGGGCAGCCACCACCTCTTGGGGGCCGCCAGCCGGGCGCTGCCGGCGGCTGGTGGGAGGGTGTCGCGGTGCGAGGGCGTTGCGCCGGCACCGGAGCCCGGCCGGGGGAGGTTCCCAGGCCAAGCGCCGAAGGAAACCGGCGCTCCCCGCGCAGCTGCTGCCGCCGCGTCCTTGGGAAAGGTTCTCCCGGCTCTGATGTGGTTGTCGAGAGCCGCAGCCCGCGACACCCACACCTTCCGCAGGCGAGGCCGGGCCACCTGAGCGACGGTGTCTGCGGAGCCGCAGGACCAGCCCGTGAGTCACGGCACAGGGACACCCACGGGCTCCGCTGCCCACGGAGGTGCCTGACGCCCCCGAGCCCCCCGCGCCTG
Organism: Todus mexicanus; assembly: GCA_013389965.1. Taxonomy (NCBI): domain Eukaryota; kingdom Metazoa; phylum Chordata; class Aves; order Coraciiformes; family Todidae; genus Todus; species Todus mexicanus. Next base: position 100,279 of record WEIS01057313.1, on the reverse strand, counting down.
CGGCTGAGGCTGCCCCGGGACCCGCACGTGCCCGAGGAGGTGACACAACACGACGTGTCGCGGCGCTGGGGCTGAGTCACTGCCGCTGATCCCAGAGTCAGAGTGAGAGGGGCTGGAAGGAGCCTCTGGGGATCCTCTGGTGCCACCCCCCTGCTCCAGCAGGGTCCCCCCGAGCAGGGGGCCCAGCATCGCCGTGTCCAGGCGCGCTTGGAATCTCTGCACACAAGGAGACTCCACAACCTCTCTGGGCAGCCTGGGCCAGGCTCCAACACCCTCCCCCCAAACAAGTTGCTCCTCCTGCTCAGCTGCACCCTCCTGGGTTCCCGTTGGTGCCGCTGCCCCTTGGCCTGGCGCTGTTTCTGCGCGGCTCCGGTCGCCCCGGGCAGAGCAGGTCCATGCGGCCGGTGGCCGCGTTCTGGCCGTGTCCTGTGGCAAGCGGCGAGAGGAGCCGCGCTCTGGGCTCCGGCGAGTGCCCCGCTGTGGCTTCCACGGCCAAAACAGGCCCCGGGCCCCGGCTCCGCGGTGAGGAGACAAACCACAGCCCTGCCCCGAGCGGCGCAGAGCGACGCACCTTGGAGGGAAGCCACAACCACCAGCTCTGCGGGGCGTCCAAAGGAGCTGGGGCAGCTCCGGGTGGGGTCCCAGTGTCCTGGTGCGGCTCAGAGCAGCGGCTCCCGCTGCCGGGAGGGGCTCGTCCACGCTCAGCGGCGGCTCCGGGGCCACGGCCGCCGTGGGAACAGGTAGGTGGTGGTTGGATGGTGGTTGGATGGTGGTGGTCAGATGGTCACGGTCGGGTGGTTGGTGGTTGGATGGTCAGTGGCCTGTGGTCAGATGGTTGTGGAATGCTTGTTGTCCCCGTTGGTGCCGTCAGATGGTTGGTGGTCAGATGGTTGTGGTAAGATGGTGGGTGGTTGGATGGTCAGTGGTTGGATGGTTGTGGTCAGTGGTCGGTGGTCAGATGGCGGTGGTCGGATGGTGGTGGTTGGACGGCCGGTGGCTGGGTGGTTGTGGTCAGCAGTCAGTGGTCAGATGGTTGTGGTCAGATGGTGGTGATTGGATGGTCGGTGGCTGGATGGTTGTGGTCAGCGGTCGGTGGTCAGGTGGTGGTGGTTGGACGGGCGGTGGCTGGGTGGTTGTGGTCAGCAGTCAGTGGTCAGATGGTTGTGGTCAGATGGTGGTGATTGGATGGTCGGTGGCTGGATGGTTGTGGTCAGCGGTCGGTGGTCAGGTGGTGGTGGTTGGACGGGCGGTGGCTGGGTGGTTGTGGTCAGCAGTCAGTGGTCAGATGGTTGTGGTCAGATGGTGGTGATTGGATGGTCGGTGGCTGGATGGTTGTGGTCAGCGGTCGGTGGTCAGGTGGTGGTGGTTGGATGGTCGGTGTCTGGACGGTCACGGTCAGATGTTTGTCGGTCAGATGATCGCGGTCGGATGTCCACACCTCAGCCGCTCTCCCGACGCGGGGCACGGGGCAGGGCCGCGGTGTCGTCCCAGGGGCGGGGAAGGGCAGGGTTTAAATGGGGCGCTCGCCGCGGCTGCTCATCCTGCTGGAGGCAGCGAGAGGAGGAGGAGAGGAGCGGAGCCTGCAGGGAGCAGCCGCTCTGGAGACGTGCCCAGCAGGTAGGACAGAGCCCATCTGGAGGGGGCACCGCGGCTGCCACAGCCCCACGTCGGCGCGGCGCCCGCCGTGCGGATACCGGGGGCCTGCGGGGGCGCGGGGACCCCAAACCCGGTGCCTGGAGGGCGGCTCCTGAGGCCCAGGGGACGGGTGAGCAGGAGGGAGCCCTCCGGGCACGACTCGCTCCTTCCCAAGACCGAGATGGCCCCATGGTGAGCCGGAGCTGCGGCACCGCGCCGGGCGCGTCCCCGGCACTTCAGCTGAGCAGATCCGGGCACGGGGAGATGGGACGGGAGCAGCCAGAGCTGTGGGACCTGCCCGAGCCCGCAGGCAGATGAGGGGGTCGCCTGGCACGGGGGGTCCCTGTGGGTACCTGGGGGTCTGCCTGGCACGGGGGGTCCCTGTGGGCACCCGAGGCCACCGCCTGGCACGGGGGGTCCCCGTGGGCCCCGCTGGCTGCACGGTGAGTGCCAGGCTGAGGGGCGCCACGATTCCACCCCCGTGGCTCAGGCCGAGCTCAGGAGCGCGGCGCTGCCGGGCCACCCCTGCCCACCTCGGCTGGAGAGCCGCTTCCACCGGGCCCCGCTTCCACCGGGCCGTCCTGGGCTGGGGAGGGCGACCAGCCTGTGCCGCGGGAGCTGGGCACGCCGCCGAGCGCCGGCACCGGGGCGGTGATTAGAGACCGGCTAATGACAGCCTGTGGTTGGGTAACGTCCTCCCGGCGCAGGGTGTTTTCACGACACCCGCGTGTCCCACGGAGGTGTCGCTGGCTGCGGGGCGTGACGCGGCTCCCTGCCCTGTCCCGGTCCCGGTGGTGCCGCCCTGGCAGAGCGGCACAACCAGCCTGGCACCTCTCGGCCGCTTCGGCGCAGCCGGGCAGGGGAGCAGCTCCCTGGGGATGGAGCCACGGGGTGGACCGGCGGAGCCTGAAGCCGTGGGCAGGGTCGCCGGGGGGCTGGGGCCGGTCGCAGCTGCCGGATGAACAGCTCCCCGTCGTGGTCCATCCGTGCCAACATGAATCCAATACTTAGGTGGCTCGAAAGCCATGACTCAGGCACTTCCAGACCAGTTTGGCGAACCGCCGGAGCCCTAACCCCGATAACGAGCCGAACGTGTCATTAGCGTCCGTCACCGCTGGTTATGGGACACGGGTGTTCCCAGGGAGGTGTTCGGGGTTTGGATTTCGAGAGGTTTTACGAGACGGTTTTACGAGGCGGTGGCCTCAATCCCACGCCGTGTCCCGGGTGCCGGACGGCGACAGGGCGCCCCGAGGAGTCCGGGTGACGGCGCAAGAGGCATCCCCCGAGGGTCCCCACACGGACCCCGACTGCAGCCGGGTCATGAAACCCACCGAGCTGGGAACAGCCGGAGGCTGACAGAGAAACTGAGGCATCGGGGACGTGCGGGAGAGCTGGGGAGGGACCTTGGATCAGGGAGTGCAGCGACAGGACGAGGCGTGACGGTGTCAAACTGGAAGAGGGAGATTGAGAGTGGAGAGAAGGGAGAACTTGTTGGTGCTGAGGGTGGGGAGAGCCTGGCCCAGGCTGCCCCGAGAGGTGGTGGCTGCCCCATCCCTGTCCCCATTGCAGGGGAGGTTGTTGGGGGCTCTGAGCAACCTGCTCTGGTTGGAGCTGGCCCTGCTCCCTGCAGGGGGTTGGACTCTGAGCTTTAGGGTCCCTTCCCACCCAAACCAGTCTGGGGTTCTGTGAGCCCAGGACATCCACAGGACTCTGCGCCGGGGCTCGGCCAGAGCTCTTCTCTCCGCCATCCTCGGCCCTGCTGCAGAGAGAACCGGCTCAGACCAACCCCCTCTTGGCTCTGCCCTTTGGAGCAGCCGGAGAGTCACCGGTGCCCGTCCTGTCAGGAGGCCACTGCTGCTTCTTGGCACGATCGGGGCTTGTCAAGTGACCACCGGCCAAACCTGGCAGCTCCGGGCGCGCAGGAGCCGGCGCTGAGCCAGCGGGTCGGGGAGCAGCGGCCGCGTGTCCTGCTGGCGCCCCGTGGCACCAGCCCGAGAGCCGGCGGTGGCCACGCTTCCCGGGGACAGAAACACCAAGAATTGGGTCCTGCTTACGGAGTCTTTGTTTTCTGTCTCCTCAGCCACACGCGGAGCCCCAGAGCAGCAGGACCGCTCCCCAGAGACAGCGCCGAGGTCGAGCGGACCCCCCGAGAGCAACAGCTCCAGCAACATGGCTGCGGATGGAGCCAAGGAGGTGGGAGGAGGTAACTTCATAGCCGGAGTCCTCGTGCAGGCCAAGCGCAAGAGGATGAGCATCTACGATGCCATGATGAGGGGGCTGCTGACGCCGGGCACGGCGCTGGTGCTGCTGGAGGCGCAGGCGGCCTCAGGGCTCCTCACCGACCCCGTGAGCAACCAGAGGCTGTCGGTGAAGGAGGCCCTGGCCGCGGGACTCATCGGCCGGGATTTCTACGAGAAGCTGCTGTCAGCAGAGGGAGCAGTGACCGGCTACACCGAGCCCTACACCGGGCGCAGGATCTCCCTCTTCCAGGCCATGAAGGAGGAGTTCATCGTCAAGGAGCACGCCGTCCGCCTGCTCGAGGCCCAGATCGCCACCGGCGGCATCATCGACCCCGTCCACAGCCACCGCGTCCCCGTCGAGGTGGCCTACGAGCGCGGCTACTTCGACCGCCAGATGAGCCAGTTCCTTTCTAACCCCGAGAATCAAACAAGAAGTTGCTTCGACCCCAACACCCACGAGAACCTCACCTACCTGCAGCTCCTGCGCCGCTGCGTGCCCGACCCGGACACGGGGCTGCTGATGCTCCAGCTGATGGACAAGGGCTCGGTGCTCCACCAGCTGAGCGACGACGCCCGCAAAGCCCTGCAGGCCGCCCGCACCACCCTGGCCCTGGGGCTCTTCCAGGGACAGAGCGTCACCCTCTGGGAGCTCCTCTTCTCCCGCTACGTGCCCGACCACCTGAGGGAAGAGCTGCTGAGGAAACACAAGGCGGGGACGGTCACCATCGCCGAGATGATCACCATCCTCACCGCCGTCATCACCAGAGCAGAAGCAGGAAACGGGGACCTGAGCTCACCCTCTGTCACACCCACCCACGAGGCGGGAGCATTGTCCCAACCAGCGCAGGACACGCACTCCCAGGAGCAGCAGTTGAGAAAGTCCTTGAAGTCTTCAACCATCCGCGTCCCCGCGGGCGAGCTCCGGGGGCAGGACGTCTCTGTGCTGGATCTGCTCTTCTCCAGCTACGTCCCTCAAGGGCCGCGGCAGGAGCTGCTGGAGCTGTACCGAGCAGGGATCCTGACCACGGAGCAGGTGGCCTCTGCCGTCACCACCGTCATCAACAGGACAGAGGCTGCCAACGCCGCGCTCGTGGCGAGTGCCAGGAGCCCGCACAGAGCGGGGACAGGGGCAGAGGAAAGCGGGGGTGATTTTCCAACACAAGACGCACGACTAGACCACATCCTGAAGTCCACCATGGCCGATGTGCCAGCCGGGGAGCTCCAGGGCAGGCAGGTCTCTCTGTGGGACCTGCTCTTCTCTGACTACGTCCCTGAGGAGAAGAGGCAGCAGCTCCTGGAGCTGTACCGCGAAAAGATTTTAACTCTGGAGCAGATGATAACTGTGGTCACCACTCTGGTCAAGAAAAAAGAGTCTACCAGCAGGAAATTCCTGGTTTCAGCCAAGACGTCCAACAAGGACCCTGCGGCAGCAGCAGGAGAGAAGGACGGTGGCTCCTCCAGAGAGGAACCATGGAAGACGGCCTTGAAAACCACGGTCGTCGACATGGAGGTTGGGGAGTTTCGGGGCCACAAGGTCTCAGTGTGGGACCTGCTGCACTCCAAGTACATCCCCAAGGAGAACAGAAGGGAGCTGCTGGAGCTCTACCAGGCAGGAGAGCTGACCCTGGAGCAGGTGAAGACGGTCGTCAGCACCATTGTGAGCAAGGCAGAAGCAGCCAGGGCAGAGCAGCCGGCCGACACGAGCAGCCCGAGAGCAGAGCCAACAGCCACAGAGGGTGAGGACACCCCCCTGCAGGAGGACAGGGCCTGGGAAGAGACCCTGAAGTCCACCACGGTGGAGATGTCAGCGGGTGAGCTCCAGGGGAGGCAGGTCTCTGTGTGGGACCTGCTCTTCTCTGACTACGTCCCTGAGGAGAAGAGGCAGCAGCTCCTGCAGCTGTACCGTGCCGGGTCGCTCACCATTGCGGAACTGGTCAGCAGCGCCAGCAGCGGCGTGGCAGACAGCAACGGTCACCCCGCAGCCCTTCCCCAGCAGACGGTGGATCTCCTCCAGTCCGATGGCTCCTACATCACCTTCGGCCCGTTCCAGGAGCGCAGGGTGTCCGTCTGGGAGCTCCTCTCCACCAAGCAGGTCTCCGAGTACAAACGAGAGGCGCATCTCGACACCTACGGCGCGGGAGGGCTGACCGTGAACAAGATCACCATCACCACCACCGTCATCACAGGCCCGCAGCGGAAGAAGAGGCACCTCCGGGACCACTAGGACCACCCAGCCCCGAAGAGGAGCAGCCGCGGCCTCCCGGGGCAGGCACGGCCGGGCACTGGCGACAGAGCTGGGTGTGGGACAGGGCGGGCACCTCGTTAAAGTCCTTGTTGTCTCAAATTCTGCTTCGCTGAGATTTCTTTTGCCCGGCAGCTTTTCTGGAGGGGCTCTGGGGAGGGTCCAGGAGGGTGTGACCGTGACCTTCTGCCGTGTGCCGGCAGAGAGCAGAATCCGTGATCTAGAATCATAAAATCGTTCTGGTTGGAAGAGACCTTGGANGAGGGAGTTGTGGAGAGCCAGAAGGTCTCCCCTGAGCCTCCTTTGCTCCAGGCTCAACACCCCCAGGTCCCTCAGCCGCTCCTCCCCAGCCTCCTGCTCTAGCCCCTTGCCCAGCTCCGTTGCCCTTCTCTGGCCACGCTCCAGCCCCTCCAGGTCCTTCTCGCAGTGAGAAACACTCCACTTCCAGCTCCAGCTCCAGCTCCAGCTCCTTGGCATCACGCACCAGCGCGGGGCTGACGGGGGCTGCAGCAGCAGCACAGGGACTTGCCAGACTTAACCCGCTTCGCTCCGCAGAGGGAATGGAGCTGCTGGAGATCACTAGGGAGGGAGCAGAGAACATCGGAACAGCTTCTCCCGAGGTGCTCATTGCCCCACCTCACTGTCCCACCTTGTGAGGGCTCAGAGAAGCGTAAGGATCATGAGACATAGGGAAGGGAAGAGGGAGGACGGAGCTGGATGGTCCAGGGTGATGGCGCAGCAGGTGGCAGCAGTGAGAGATGGTCAGAACCTTTTCCAGGTCCAGGACTGGGGGGCTCCCGCAGATCCTTCCGTGAGCCCAGCTCAGGGGGAAGGGATTCTGCATGCTCGGGGTGGCTGAGCTGAGGAACGTCCTGCTGCGGAGTGTTCTGGGTCCAAAAAGTTTCTGTGGATTTAAAAAGCGTGTGGAGTCATCCAGGGAGGAAAATCCATCACGGGTTACTAGGAGAGGTCGCTGTTTCCGTAGCCCCCAGGCACAGCAGCCCCAGGGCGCGGCGAGGACGCACCACAGAGGTGCTGGTGGGTCCTCGCCCTGTTCTCCCAGGGCTTCCTACCCGCTGCTGGCGGCCGCTGCCCGCTCCCGGAGCTGGACACGCAGCCGCAGCCCAGCTCGCTGCTCCTCGCCGGGGATCAGCACCAGATGCTGCTGCTGGCTCCGGGCCGGGGCGAGGATGGACGAGGGTGGTGGCAGGAGGACTCGAGCAGGGGCTGATGAAGCTTCTCAAGGCTGCAGGCGGCTCCCCAGGGCTCCGGTCGCACTTCACAGGAGGCACCGGGTGTCCAGAGCAGAAGCTGGAAGGGCGCGGGCAGAGCAGCCGCGTCCATTTGCCTGCATCGCTCTGCCGTGGGCTGCGCGTCACCGAGCGCGTGAGCAGCATCTCAACGCGCTCCGGAGGCTTCGCGGGAGACGGGGGAAGGAGGAGAGTCGGGTCGAGTGGCCTGGGGGGTGCTGCTCTGTCCATGAGAATCTGCTGCCCTGTCCCCACAGGAGCTCCGCACCACAGCGGGGACGGACCGGGCAGCGCTGGGTTAACGCTTGGACTCGATGATCTTAAAGGTCTCTTCCCAGCAGACCGATTCTGCGATTCCGTGATTCCTGTGCTGGGGAATGGCTCCGTTCAGCGGGAGAAGAAGATCGGGGTGGAGAGCAAAAGCCCCAGGACCCGAACTGCTGGAAGAGGAGCAAGAACCAGCAAACCCGTCACGGTGCCCAGGGGCCAGGCGGGGCCCCGGCCACGGGTGGGGACGCAGAAGGAGTGACCACAGCACGGCAGCTTTCCCTGTTCCCACCCACGGGGGCCACAGAGCTCCACGATGGGCCCTCGAGCACAGGACATGAGGTCTGGGGGATGAAGGGATGGAGACACCCCTGCAGAGAAGGGCTGGGGTGAGGAGCTGGAGCTGAGCTGGACCCATNCCCTGCTCCCTGCAGGGGGGTTGCACCAGGTGACTTTAAAAGGTCCCTTCCAACCCAAACTACCCTGTGACTCGATGATTCTGTGACATGGGGCTGTTTCCCAGCTGGAGCTCATCAACTCAGACCCGTTTCCCAGCTGGAGCTCATTAACCCACCCAATCAAAGTGAGGTGCCTGGTGGGTGCCCTGGCTCAGCAGGTCTGCTCCCAGCAGCTTCCCACAGAATCCCTTCTCCAGAGCAGGCAGGCTGCCCGTGAGGTCACTGAGGGGGCTCCTGCTGCTCTGCCTCCTCCGGCAGCCGGGAGCCTCGTCCTTGTGCCCAGCCAGCTCGGACCAACCCATCCTTCAGCGGGAGCAGATCTCCTCCTGCTCCCCTGTTTTTCACTGATAAGGGACCCTGGGCCGCCTTATCTCCTGTCAGTGCCTGGTCTCACAAGCTATCGAGCCAGAGCCAGGGCCAATTTTCCCCTGGTCGTTCTCCTCTGCACCTTTTCTGCCACAAAGTCCCAGTTTTTAGCGCGGTCCCACAGGGTGACGCTCCGCAGAGCACCTCGGGCGTGATCGGGCTCTCCTGGAGGCACATCTCAGCAGCGCCGGGCATGCACCACATCCCCTGCTGCTCCGCTCGCCCTGGGTTGCTGAACACACACCCCCCCCGAGGCCTTTTCCTCCTTGATCGCTTCCAGATCGGGGGCTAATTTATGGCACAAATGTTTGCCCAGTGACTCCAGGGCATGACTTTGCATTTTGTGCCGCTCAATTTCCCACCCCCCCGGCTGTAGCTCCGGCCTCAATGTCACCCGTTGTCCCCGAGAGCTGCAGCTCCAGCCCTGGCTCCACCGCTTCACGGCCTCAGCTGACGGCCGAGCGCAGCCGCCGGCGCCTGGGGTGGAACCACAGGGTCACGGACTGGCCTGGGCTGGAGCGGACCTTGAAGATCATCTGGTTCCAGGTCCCCTCCCACGAGAGTGCTCAGAGCCGTGGCCAGCCTGGTCCTGAACACCTCCAGCGACAGAGCATCCCCCTGGGCAGCATCTTACCAACGAGTCATTGATATCAATACTAAATTAACTTGGCTCCTCGTCCCACAGTTCCCCTTTCAGCACAATCCGATCGCCCGGGAGCAGACGGGACATGGGCTGGGAAGGTCTTTTCCACGCTCAGCAGCTCTGGCTCCACGGTTCCACCCCAGGCAGGAGCAGGGCTGCCGCAGGAGGCCACCGCCGGTGCTCTGGCTTCCCCGCCGCGGTTCTGGGGCGGCTGTTGCCATCTGCTGCTCTGCGCCGCCGCCTTGGCTTCGGCCGAGCGGCACAGAGAGGGTTCAGCGGTGGAGCTGCGGGAGCTGCGGGGAGTCTCCGCTGACACAGCCCCAGCAATGACAGCTGGCAGCATCCCTGCCGCAGCCCCGAGTCCCTGACTCTCCTAATTAAAGGTTCTACCTCCAAGATAAAAAAAGAACAGGAGGTGTTGCTGCGATGAAAGCTTCGCTTCGTTTCCCACTTGACTGGTTCTGCTCCTTCCTCTCGATGAAAGGTCCAAAGCGTTTGAAGGCAGCTGGAACCGGGAACTCCCCGGCGATGACAGGACAGCCCAAGCTGCGCCCAGCTCCTTCCTCAGAAACCGGGTTGTTTCCCCCAGAGCCCTCGGGCTGGAGCCATCCACCCGTCGGCAGCGCCCGCCACCCTCCTCACCTTCCTCCTCAGCCTCCTCCTCACCCTGCGTGGGCTGCGTGTGGTGGGCAGGGCGGGAGAGATCCCAAGGGGCTGCAGGAGCCCCACAACCAGAGCATTTCCAGCGCCGCCCTCCAGCATCGCTGGAGCCCATCCTGGCTCCCCAGCACCCGCCGGTGTCCTCCTGGGCCAGCACCACGAGCAGGGGCGCGGGAGAAGGGGGTGCGGGAGGTTCTGGGGAGGCCACGCAACCTGGGGGCAGCGGGAAGGGACGTGGAGGAACTGGCTGAGCCTGGAGAGCAGGCGATACCCTGAGCTGAGCACAGGAGACTGGGGCATGGGGACACTGGGGCTGTGCTGGACGGGGTGTGCCAACCACACTGTCCTCCCCGAGAGCCGGGCTCCCCTCTGCAGAGAACAGGAGGCAGCGAACGCGGCTGCTGTCCCCTGCCAGGAGCAGCACCGGGCGCTTCTGGCTGCCCACCGGCGCCTGCCGAGCTCCGGGGAGCGGGTGACGGGTCTGACACAAACCAGGAGCCCTTTGCCTGCCACCCGGAATGCTCCTCCACACCCAGAGCTGTCCTGCGGCCCCTGGCAGAGCTCCCACGCCTGCAGCCGCTCACACAGCCGCGGCCCCGTCCACCGCCCCATCCCACACCAGCCCAGCTGCTGCCCCTGCTCCCTCCCTGCGCCTCCGACACCAGACGGACCGTCCCAGGAGGATTCAGACTGTCCCATTTTAGCATCGAGCTGTGCCAGGTTGCGGCAGATGTCCTTCCTCAGCACCCAGCCCGGCTCCGCGGGCGGCCTGGCCTCCGGCTGCGCGGTGACACGCGGCGACTGCTGTTCCGCTGAGCGAGGAGCTGGGGGATCCTGCCCCTGTGNCTTCCCACCCAAACCCATCTGTGAGTCCGTGAGCTGTGAGTCAGGAGCTGCCAGCAGCACGGGCAGAGCTCCAACCAGCAGGGCTGAGACACCACAGACATCTGCGGCCCCTCGCCGAGCTCTGAGGTGTTCGCAGCAGCACGGGCTGCCCCGGGGGGGCCGGGGGAGAAGCTTTTGACAGCATGAGCAGGAAGCAGCAGCCTCAGGAGCCGCTTGGGCTCGTTCCCAGGAGAGCTGTGACCCCGCAGCGAGACATTCCCGCTGGACTCACACATCCCACAAGAAGCTGGCACAGCGGGTCGCACCCTGGTGGGGTCACACGTGCGTGAGGGGCGTTTGTGGGGAGCTGTGGGGCAGCTGTGGGGTTTGCAGCTGATGTACGAGCTCAGCAAATGCAGGTTCCCGAGCAGCTCTGCGCTGGCCACACGTTCGCCCTGGAGAAACCGCCCGCAGCCGCGCTGAGAGACGACCAAGCCGCAGGGAAGATGTTTGTGGGCTTCGCGGAGCCGGCCCGGCACCCAGGCTGAGCCTCACCCCCAGCAAAGTGCGAGCGGTGCAAAAACCACGTGATGCCATCACATCCCAGCCCCATCCATCAACCGCGGATAAAAATAGGCGGCAGCCAAGAGGGGCCTCCTCGCAGGGAGACCGGGAGCTTCAGCCCGGCCCTGGGCGCGGTGAACACCAGCTCCCCCGGCTCCGGAGCTGGCCTGGGGGCAGCACCCTGCTCGTACCTGGAAGGATGGTCCTGGTGTCACCGGGGCTCTCCTGCAGAACCCAGGCCCTGCAGAGCAACCTGGAGAGGAGGAACAGCAAAACCAGCCCTGCAAGGGCTCCCAAACCCCCCTCGGACTCCAGCAATTTGGAGTCGGAGCGCGCTTAGAATGGTGTTAACCACACCACGGAGCTCCTGGCCAGCTGGACATCCCTGTGCGGCGAACCCCCGGTGCTGCCCCGTGGCCCTCAGGTCCCCCAGTTCCTCCGTGTGAACCTTCCCCAGGGTCCGGCACAGGACCCGTGTGGACCTTCCCGAAGGGCCAGTGCTGGACCTCTGCAGACCGTCCCCAGGGTCCATGGCTACAAACCAGCGGTGGGTGCCCAGGCACCACCGAGTGTGACCAGCCCAGGGCCGCAGCCATGTCCAGCTCGGGATGTGTCCCGAAGCAGGTCCACAAAGGGCATGTGAAGCCCAGAGGTGCTGCCTGCCCGGGGAGCGCGGCGCGGCAGACGCTGTGGGAGCAGCTGCCCCGGGTCGGATCTGAGCCCCGTGTCCCCGCACCCCGATTTCAGCCTCTGCAGCAGCCGCGCAGGAACCGGAGCAGGGACCGAGCAGTGTTTCACTTGCTGCAGAGCCGGAGCAGCTCGGAGCACTCCCGAGCCAGAGGCTACGTCTGCGTCTCTCTCCTTAACAGCCTCAATCAATTCTTCTCCCACAAATTTGCCTAATGGCTTTTAAAACCCTTTTCTGCCTCGGCGGCGTAACTCCCTGTGGCCACGAATTCCACCGCCTGCTGCCCACCCGCGTTTTACCCCAGGAAACCCTCAGTGGAAAATGACTCCGAGGGGTGCGTCCTACAGCTCCGGCCGCCCGGCATCGCGGCGGCCGCTGGGCATGAGGCGGTGAGGAGCGGCTCCTGTCCACGGGCCGCTCGCAGCGCTCCCCAGGCGGAGCCGTGAGCACCTCGGGAACCTTCGCTCGTGCGTTCGGTGGCCCTTCCCGCGCCGCCAGCGGCCCTGCCGCTCCTCACGCCCAGCTCGGAGCCGCCCGTCCCGCCTGGCTTGGTGTCGTCAGCCGGCGCTGCCAGCCCATTGTCCGTCCCCGCTCCGCGATGTTTGTGAACGTGCGGTGCCTGGTACTGGCTGCCGGCCTGAGGTGCCGCGGAGCTTCTCTGGCCGTTCCACCCTCGCTGCCTCCGAACATCCCGGGCAAAGACCTCGGCCTGGCACTTCACCACCATCCCTGCTGCCCATCGGTGCTGTTGCCACCTCATTTTTAGACAGTTCCCCCCGGAAGAAAAGCTCCCGCAGAGGATGTGCTGCAGCAGGGGACGAGCTCGGCTTCCTCGCTGCCGTCCCGTGGCCCCGTTCGGACCCTCGTCGTCCTGGGGCTCCGTGCATCTTCAGCTCAGGCTCCTGCCTTCAGCGTTTTCAGCGCTACTTTTGCCCCGGTGCTCGCCAAAGCCTCCTTTGGTGGACGTTTGGCCTGTCTTCCACACCAGGACAGAGCTTCTCCTTGTGCAGGACGTCTGTTGAAGCCGGCAGGTCCCCCCTGGTGCCGTCTGTCCCCCCATCAGGTACAGCCGGACTGGCCGACAACCGGCGGAGCTGCCACGAGGAGCCAGCGCCCCGGGAGACGGGAGCTGTCACGGGTGTGCCGCGGGGGCACCGGCAGGCAGGGAAGGCGCCGGGGCGGGACACCTGCGTCTGGTTCCAACCCTTTATTCCTCGTCCTTGAACTCGCTCCCAGCTGAACTTTTGCCTTCCACTTCGATAAGAGCCGGTGCTTTGCTTCCCTACAAGTCTCATCTGGCAGGCACGGGACAAGGTCACCGTAGGAGCTCGTGGCACCTGGCTCAGCGGCTGGCAGCAGGGTGGTGTCCGGAGGTGGCCACGGCCTGGGATGTGCCTGGAGGTGGCCACGGCTCAGAACAGGCCTGGAGGTGGCCATGGCTCATGTGTGCTTGGAGGTGGCCACGGCCTGGGATGTGCCTGGAGGTGGCCACGGCTCAGAACAGGCCTGGAGGTGGCCATGGCTCATGTGTGCTTGGAGGTGGTCACGGCCTGGGACGTGCCTGGAGGTGGCCATGGCTCATGTGTGCTTGGAGGTGGTCACGGCCTGGGATGTGCTTTCGTGATCCAGGAGGTGACGGGGTCTGCCAGGGCCAGCGCGGGGCTGGCGCTGATGCCCAGCAGCCTTCCAGCGGGGGTTTACCCAGACGTGGGCCCGCCACGGGCAGCCGGCAGCAGCCCAGGCCTTGCCAGAGTGTCCACAGGGCCGTGGCTGGTGACACCAGTTACTCCGGTGCCGTGTCGGAGCAGCCCAGGCAGGCCCTGGCAGTGGCCAGGAGGAGGCAGAGGGAGTCCCGCCGGAGAGGCACCGGAGCCTGGACAGAAGCAGGGTGGGTGGAACAGGTCACGAAGGTGCTGAGAGAAATCAGAGACGGGCAGAGAGGGAGGAAAAACACCGAGTGAGCCAGAAATGTCCTCTGGAGCCTCTGCTCGGGGCGGGTGGAGCGTCTCAGGGTGGGCACCGGAGCCCCGCGCGCTGCTCCCGGCTCGGGGCAGCCCCGGAACCCAGCGCGGGGCAGGGTCGGGCAGGGAGGGCGGCAGCGATGGTGGCGGTGAGATCACAGAGTCACAGACGGGTTTGGGTGGGAAGGGACCTAAAGCCCTGACAGTCCAACCCCTGCAGGGAGCAGGGACATCTCAACCAGAGCAGGTTGCTCAGAGCCCCCAACAACCTCCCCTGCAATGGGGACAGGGATGGGGCAGCCACCACCTCTCGGATGGGGCAACCTGGGCCGGGTGGATGGGATGGGCCTGGGATGGTGGCACTGGGCTGTGGCACTGGGTGGATGCGGGGCTGGTCTGGTGGTACTGCTCCGGTGGCACTGGTCTGTGCCACTAGTCTGTAGCACTGGTCTGTGGCACTGGACTGTGTTACTGGTCTGTGTCACTGGTCTGGTGGCACTGATCTGGTGGCACTGGTCTGTATTACTGGTCTGTAGCACTGGTCTGTATTACTGGTCTGTGTTACTGGTCTGTAGCACTGGTCTGTTACTGGTCTGTGGCACTGGTCTGGTGGCACTGATCTGGTGGCACTGGTCTGTATTACTGGTCTGTAGCACTGGTCTGTATTACTGGTCTGTGTTACTGGTCTGTAGCACTGGTCTGTTACTGGTCTGTGGCACTGGTCTGGTGGCACTGATCTGGTGGCACTGGTCTGTATTACTGGTCTGTAGCACTGGTCTGTATTACTGGTCTGTGTTACTGGTCTGTAGCACTGGTCTGTTACTGGTCTGTGGCACTGGTCTGGTGGCACTGATCTGGTGGCACTGGTCTGTATTACTGGTCTGTAGCACTGGTCTGTATTACTGGTCTGTGTTACTGGTCTGTAGCACTGGTCTGTTACTGGTCTGTGGCACTGGTCTGGTGGCACTGATCTGGTGGCACTGGTCTGTATTACTGGTCTGTAGCACTGGTCTGTATTACTGGTCTGTGTTACTGGTCTGTAGCACTGGTCTGTTACTGGTCTGTGGCACTGGTCTGGTGGCACTGATCTGGTGGCACTGGTCTGTATTACTGGTCTGNGGAGCCGGACGCGCGTCTGGCGCAGGAGAAGGAGGAGGAGAGCGAGGAGGAGAGCGAGGTGCTGGAGGAGAGTCCCTGCGGGCGGTGGCAGAAGCGCCGCGAGCAGGTGGGGCTGCGGGAGACGCCGTGCGGGGTGTCCTGGTGCGGGGAGCTCGGTGCGGGATCCGGGCTGTGCCCCGGTGCGGGGAGCTCGGTGCGGGATCCGGGCTGTGCCCCGGGGCGGGGAGCTCGGTGCGGGATCCGTGCTGTGCTCCGGTGCGGGGATCCTGGTGCGGGATCCGG
>WEIS01057313.1:73331-84994 GCA_013389965.1 Todus mexicanus | reverse complement strand
GGTGCCCGGTGCAGGGAGCTGGGCTCACCGGGTCCTGTTTTGGGGTGCCCGGTGCAGGGAGCTGGGCTCATCGGGTCCTGTTTTGGGGTGCCCGGTGCAGGGAGCTGGGCTCGCCGGGTCCTGTTTTGGGGTGCCCGGTGCAGGGAGCTGTGCCCCAGTGTGTGGTGCGAGCTGGCGCTGAGCGCTGAGCCCACTCCCGTCAGGTTTTGCTGGGCTGGGTCTTTGGCCGTGTCCAGAGCCAGACCGGTGCCCGCGGGTCACTGACTGGCTGGGTGGGCGGTGGGACACAGCGGTGAGGGGCTGGTCCCTGCGCCCGCAGCTGGGCACCCGGCTCCTCCTCTCCAGAGAAGGGCTTTGGACCCTCTCATCTCGTGTCCCCCGCCCAGGGGCTGTGCACAGCCCCCCCAGCGTGTCACCGGGGCTCTGCGCCACCCTCACCCCTGGCACCTCTCCTCCTGATGTGTCCCCCACACCAGGGCAGCTCCCCCGGAGCGGGGCCGGGTCTCCTGCCTCTGCCAGGGCACCTGGAACGGGAGCCAAAGTCTCGGGTGAATCCTGGCCCCAGGCAGGGGTGGGACAGCGCAGGGACAGACGTCACGGGCACCGCCAGCTCCTGACGGGTGGAAGGGCCCATCGAGGCCGGTCCCGGTGTTTATCTCTGACCCGTGAGTGTTCCACAGCCTCTAGCCTGGCTGCCCGTCTTGTCTGCTGCGGTCTGGACGTCCTGCCACGTCAGTGCCACCAGCCCCTGCCCCTCTCGTGTCCCCCTGTGCCTCTGGCGCTTCCACACCCACTCGCTGCCCTCTCGTCTCCATCCCGTGACCGTGCTGCCCCTGGCACACGTTGCCTCCGTGTCAGAGCCTTGCATCCCTGCGCTGTCCCGGCTGCACAGCTGCTGCTGGAGCCTTGTTCCGAGGCGCGTGGGCGATGGGGCGAGTGCCAGGACCTGGCACCACATTCAAACCCCAACAGCTCCTTCCTCCACCCATCCTCGGTGCTCCTGCAGCGTCAGATCCCCGCTGCGTGCCGTGGCTGAGGTGTCCTCATTGCCTCTTGTCCTCTTGCTACGCTCCTTGGCATGTTAGATCGCATCTGACCCGTCGTGACCTGTCGTGACATGATGTTTTTCCACCTGGTTCTTGGGTGATGTGGCGGCCGGGGACCCCCCGAGCGGCCGGGGACCCCTCGCCGCCCTCAGCAAGGAGGTGACTTGGAGCTTACTTCTGGTTTCCACGGTGTCCGTCTGTTTTGCGCCGACGGTGACACGCGGTGACGTGTGTTTAACGCTGGATTCCAGAAGGGAGCTCTGCAGCCCTGTGCCCGTGGCTGGTGCCAGCCCCGGAGCGCGGCAGGACGGGGCGGTGGCAGGAGGACTGGTGGGTCTCGGTGGTTCGGGATCCAGTGGCACATCTTGGTGAGGAGCTGCAGCGCGGCCGTCGCGTCTCCGGGTCTCTCTTGGAGCGGGAGCCTGGGGTGTTGCCAATCCGGAGACTCTGAGTGACGTGCTAGGGAGGAAAAGCAGCGTTCTCGGTCTGTCAGCTGCTGACAGGGATCCTTCTGACATCGGCGAATGTTCTGTTCTCACCGCCGAAACACTTCAAGCGTTTGCACCGGTTGGTTTCTCCCTCGGCATCCTGATTTGTTAGAATTATTTATTCTCCTCAGTTTGTGTTTGCTGGAGCGGTCAAGCCCAGCGAGGGGTCCACGGTGCTGTGCTCCGTCTGAGGGCTTGCTGCTCCGAGAACGGCTCTGGAGAGGTGGAGGAGCCGCCCTGAGGGTGGGGAGACCCTGGCCCAGGGAAGCCGTGGATGCTCCATCCCCGGATGTGTTCAGGACCAGGCTGGACGGGGCTCGGAGCGCCCTGCTGTAGTGGGAGGTGTCCCTGCCCGTGGCAGGGGGGCTGGAACGAGACGATCTTTGAGGTCCCTTCCAACCCAGCCCATTGTGTGGTTCTCTGAGCCGCGTCTCTGCAGCCCCGGAGAGACCCCGGGCGCTGGAGCAGCGTCTGGAGCCCCGGGAGCGGAGGTGGGCAGCGGCGGGTGCCCAGACGGTGTTTTGGTGCTCAGACGCGACGCTCCAGCCCAGGCTGTGGCAACTGGCGGAGGTGTGTGTGTTAACAGCACGTCTCCAGGGACCGCGGGGCTGTTCTCGGCCGTGGTGGCCACGCTCCAGCGGGAGAGTGCGGAGCTGCGGCTCCCCTCCCTGTGGTGCCTCTTGCACCGTGCTCACTTCAGGCACGGAAACGGCTCCTGACGCGTGCCGAGATGTTGGTGCCGCACTGGGCCCGGCCGTGCCCGCCGGAGAGGACGACACTCCCCTCGCAGCCTCCCTCGCCCGCTCATGACGCGAGTGTTCGTCGTGGGTGTGAAGTCGCAGGTTTCCAGGAGCAGTTCGGGAAATAGAAGCACCTACGGCATCTCCAGGAGGTGCGAATGCACCGGGGGCTCCGCGCTCGGCGCCGGCACCACCCGCGTTCCGCCGCGTTCTCTGCTCTGCCGCGCTCGGTGTCCAAGCGCAGCAGGGGAGCGCCGCTGCCGGGGGCTCCTCCCTGCAGGGCGAGGTGGGTTTCCAGCGCTGGTTCGGTGGCTTCGTTTGCTTTTTCCACCCACCCTGTAGAGTAACAAGGAAGAAGCAGCTCGGTTTGCTGCTCGTGTTCGAAGTGCTGGAACTTTCCTTGTTCTGGAATGACCCCGGGCATCTAGTGACCCACAACTGGCTGGCTTGATCTCTGAGGCTTCACCTCGGCAAACCCTCAGTCCCTTTAAATCCCGCTTTAGCCTTCCTTCCCTTCCCTCCCATCTCCCTTTGCCCTTCCCTTCATCCCGCTGGTTTCAGGAGCTCTACCACAGAATCACCGTGGTTGGAAAAGACCTCGAAGATCACCAAGTCCAACCATGACCTGACTCCCACCGGGGCCACGTGGAGAGGGGACTTGTTGGGAGCTGGAGGCTCTGGTGGGCACTGGTCAGCAGCACTGGTCCCACCACATGGATCTGTAGCATGGGCCAGGTTCAGGCCGTTATTTCAGCCGCCTCTCCATCATCTCCTGTCCACGTTCAGCTCCTGCTGGTGCGCTCCAGGAGTGTGTGTGCCCAGGGCTGCCACTGGCATCCGCTGGCCCCTTCCCTCCGCACGCGCCGCAGCAGAGCTCGGCTGCGGCTCACGGGACTGAGGCTCAGAGCTGCTTCTCCGCTCTTGGCTCCGCCGGTGCCTCCAGCGATGTCCTCCCGTGGGCAATGGCCGGAGAAGGGCCAGGTTTGTGTACGCCTGAAGTTGTCCATGGCTCCCCCTCGGGTCGCCTCGTTTAGTGAGAGGGGTGATGACACAGAGCCCTCGGGCTGTGGAACAGGCTGCCCGCGGAGGCAGTTGAGTCGCCGTCGCCGTCCCTGGATGGGTTTGAAAGCCGCGCAGATGTGGTGCGCAAGGATGTGGTGTTGGTGGTGGCCCCGGTGGAGTCAGGTCATGGTTGGACTTGGTGATCCTCGAGGTCTTTTCCAGCCACGGTGATTCTGTGGTAGAGCTCCTGAAACCAGCGGGATGAAGGGAAGGGCAAAGGGAGACGGGAGGGAAGGGAAGGAAGGCTAAAGCGGGATTTGAAGACAACGGAGCGATATCAAACCATCGGCAAGAGGGGGGGATTCTGAGGTGCGGCTGCAGCCTCCTGCAGACCAGAGAGTGGGGACGGGCCTCGGGAACAAGGACTGGGCGTTAGGATACGGTGCGCAGAGGTTCCTCCTCTCTCCGCCGGCTGCAGCGAGGGTAACCGGCTCTGCGATGGGTTGTTTGGAGAACGCCCAACTCCGCAGTGTTTGCCACTGGAGTTATTTTTGAAAGCCGCTTTGTGGGCAGCCCTCCCAGGAGGCCAGGGCTTGGCGGGGGCTTTGCTGGGAGGTGTGTTTCCCGTGCGGGGGGATCAGCTGAAGGACTTGGCTCGCGCTTTCCACGCCATCTATTTTTCCCTGCCCCTCGCTGGGTTTGCCGCGGCGGTTTTGCTGCTGTTTAACTTTCCGGGATAAGTTTGGCAGTGGCCTCGGCCAAGCAGAGGTGGGGCACCCAGGGTGGCTTTAACTGGGATGTTTGTGGAGGCAAGATGAGGTGGTTGGAACTGAGGCGGCAGGATGCGGGGACAGGTGAGCTCTGCGGACAGCGAAGCCTCCCCTCCTCAGCGTGGTTCTGTGGGCTGGCCACGGGCAGGGCTTTGCCCAGTAGGTCGAGCATCCTCCTCGTCACCCTGCTCATCGCCCAGGGGCGGCTTCGCCCCTAGCTCCAGATCCACTTTCCCTGCGCGGCTTTCTCCGTTCCAAGGATCCTTTAATCCTCCCTGATCTTACCCGGCCCCAACAATCCCCAGCCTTGTTCTCGCTGCGGGGCGGGAGCTGACGTCAGTGGGCAGCGAAGGCTGGTGCAGAGACTCATCCGTTGGCGTGAGGTAACACGCTCCTCTGTTTCTGCCGGTGTTCTCCAGCGGGTCACCTTGTGCTGGCCGCTCGCGGCTCCCGGCTGAGGCACCCCTTGCCTGCTCCGGCCCCTCCACCGCCTCCCACCAGCGCCAGCTCCGCAGCTCCCGCCTGCTCCTTTGGGGCTCCCACCAACCTGGACACGACAGAGAAGGGCCACAGTCCCCACCATTCTCCATGTTCTGTCCCATTCCTGTTCCTGCCAAGCAGGTTTTGCCCTTTCCTTGGTTTTGCGGTGTGGGTATTTTTATTCTCGGTGGCCAGAGGCTGGTTGTGGGTCCTGCTGGCTTCTCCCGTGTGTCTCATCTGGTTTCTCCTTTCTCTCTGGTGTAACCAGAGAGCGCCCACGGCCCCAGAACCTTTTGTGTTTTACTTCTGGGACGCAGGAGGTGTCTGGCGGTCACATTACAGAAGGGATGAAAGGCCGATCCGATCCAGTCCTGCTCTGAGACGCGAGGCGCCCGGCGCGGGTGCGCAGGAGGTGGTGGGGCTGGCGTCCCGGGGCAAGCCGATGCTGGCCAGCAAGGTGGCTCTGCCGGCTCCCGGTGGCTTTGCCAGCTCAGCTCTTCAGCCGGGGCCGCTCGGTGCCAGCGCAGCAGGAGGACAAATCCCCCTCGCGGCGCAGTCAGCAGGGCCAGGCGCACCGAATTCCTGGGAACGGGGCTAAATCCTGCCGGCCACAGCTCCCTGGCCTGACCCAGGGCTTGCTGCTGCTCCGTGACATTGTGAGGTGCTGCTCAGCTCGGGGCAGGGCCCAGCCCTGGCTCACACCTCCTGCCCGGGGTGTGCGGTGCCCACGGGCAAAGCCAGCGGCTCCCCGGGACCCGGCGTCAGAGCAGCGCCGTCCGCGGCCGGGCGTACGGGCAACGTTCCATCCTCTGCCCAGGAAGGAGCAGCACAAGCCTTCGGCAAGCGGGATCGCTCCTGGCTCTTATCTGGGCAGTGGAAAAATACCGTCCTGTCCTTTCTCCTGAGCGGTGGCAGGAGAACAGGGATGGCAGTGTTCGCTCCGCAGCTGGGCCGTGGAGGCGGAGGGGAGATGTCCAGCTCTGCTCCCGCGGGTGGAGCGGCCGGGCTGGCAGCTGGTTCCTGCTCCAAGTCCTGCTAGAAAAGGTTCCTTGGTCCATCTGCAGGTGTTGAGCAGAGGCCTCCTCGGTGCCGCTGGTGGGCAGCGTCTGGGGGGTGTCCCCAGCGGCAGGGCCAGGGGTTGGGGGGTCCTGCCCCTCTCAGGAGCCCCCTCTGCAGGGCTGGGCCCAGCTCTGGAGGCCTCAGCCCAGCAGAGACAGGGACCTGGTGGAGCGGGGCCAGAGGAGGCCCCAGCAATGCTGGGAGGGCTGGAACCCCTCTGCTGGGAGGCCAGGCTGGGAGAGCTGGGGGGGCTCAGCCTGGAGAGGAGCAGCCTGAGAGGACAGCTGAGCAATGCTGAGCAAGAGCTCAAGGGCCCGCGGGGGGCAAGAGGCTGGGGCCAGCCTCTGCTCAGGGGTGCCCAGCGCCAGGCCAAGGGGCAGCGGGCACCAACTGGAAGGCAGGAGGTTGCAGCTGAGCAGGAGGAGCAACTTGTTTGGGGGGAGGGTGTTGGAGCCTGGCCCAGGCTGCCCAGAGAGGTTGTGGAGTCTCCTTGTGTGCAGAGATTCCAAGCGCGCCTGGACACTGCGATGCTGGGCCCCCTGCTCGGGGTGACCCTGCTGGGGCAGGGGGGTGGCACCAGAGGATCCCCAGAGGCTCCTTCCAACTCCGCCCTGCTGGGATTCAGTGACTCTGTGATTAGCGCTGAGAAGATGTTTTTGTGCAGGGTGGGATCAAATGCTTCACTGAAATCAAAATATTTTCGTCTCTGTTCCCTTCACCTGCCGATTGTGTAACAGGAGCGCCCAGAGAACAGGTTTATCTGGCGCCGCCGATGCCTCCTCCCGCTGCTGCCCGGCCGCAGGACGGTGCCGGCTCGGGCTGTGGCTGCTCTGGGCTGCAGATGGTGGGTGTCACCGGCTCAGCTCTTCTGTCCCAGCCTTCGGCGTTCCTGCTGCAAAGGGACACCTCGTCCCAACCCGTCTGGGTGCGGGAGGCTCCCAAAGTGCTGGAGCTGCTGTCCCTGTCCCTGGGTGAGCTGAAGGAACCGGCGCAGGGGCCTCGCCCATCTCAGCTTGTTTTTCTTTCCTTTCACATATTTTTAAAAATGATTTCCGTGTTGCAGCAGCCACCCCGGCCCTGCCCGGGACGCAGCCCGGGGCGGTGGGGACGCTGGGGCACAGACGGGGAACATGGGGCTTGGAGGAGCCCAGGGCAGCCCAGTGTCCAGCCATGGGCTGGAAGGGGAGGCCCTGCAGAGACACCGTCCTACATCAGAACCTGGAGCAAAGGAGGCTCAAGGGAGACCTCCTGGCTCTCCACAACTCCCGCAAGTTCATTCAGGAGCTTGGAGCCAGGGGGGCTGAGATCTCTTGTCCCAAGTGACAGGACAAGAGGGCAAGTTGCCCCAGCCAGGGGAGGTTGAGGTTGGAGCTGAGGAACAATTTCTTGGGCACTGTCAAGGGTTGCCCAGGCGTGTCCCAGGCTGCCCAGGGCAGGGGTGGAGTCCCCCTGATCTCTGGAGGGGTTTCCAAGCCGTGGAGATGTGGTGCTGAGGGACACGGGGCAGTGCTGCCCTGGCAGGGCCGGGGGAATGGGTGGACTCGATGAGCTCCAAGGTCTTTTCCAGCCAAAATGATTGCCTGACTCGATGATCTCTGCTGCTGGCACACGTCTCCGTGCTCTGAGAGGACAGTCTCTGCTGCCCGAGGGGCTCAGCAGCACCTCCTGCCTGACCGCAGCCTGAGCAGGAGCCCCTCGAGAAGCCCCAACACAGCCTGAGCTGCCGCCCAGGCTCACGAGACCCTGGAGCCGTGGCCAGGTTTGGATTTGCTCCGCAGAATCTCTCTCCCAGGCACATTATGTTCCCTGCTCAGCCTTGTGGCCCCAGCAAATCCTGCCAGCTCCTGGCGCCGAGAAGGAAAACGTCGCGGTGTCACCAGGGGTCAGGTAAACGGTGCTCACAGTGAGCATCAGAACATCACGGGCAGCCCGGGGTTCTGCTCGGGGGTGAAGCAGAACCGGCACCGCTCCCCTGACACACGGGGATGCCCCTAGGGACAGGCGGCAGGACAAGAGGAACCGGCCTCTAGTTGCCCCAGCCAGGGGAGGTTGAGGTTGGAGCTGAGGAACAATTTCTTGGGCACTGTCAAGGGTTGCCCAGGCGTGTGCCAGGCTGCCCAGGGCAGGGGTGGAGTCCCCCTGATCCCTGGAGGGGTTTCCAAGCCGTGGAGATGTGGTGCTGAGGGACACGGGGCAGCGGGGCCCTGGCAGGGCTGGGAGGACGGCTGGACTCGATCTTCAAGGTCTTTTCCAGCCCAAATGATTCCGTGATTCTATGACATCTGCTGTCACCGTATGACCCGGTGGGTCCTGGTGCTCCGGCCAGCTTGGCACGGCTGGTCTTGGTGAACCTCGAGAGCCTGGAGCCCTGTAACCCAGGAACTGCTCCTCCTCCTTGTTTGGCTCTCCCTTCGGTCTTTGCCCTCGTCTCTGGCTCAACCACAGCCCAAAAACCCCTGAAGAGGTTTCATTCTCCTCCCTCCAGCCCTGGGGAGTCCGGGGCTGCGGATCAGCCTCGGGGTGTATCTCCAGCCTGGTGGGGAGACTCCTGGTGGCCTCTTCAACATCCCCTCTGTGTCATTTGGGGGACGGTCGTGTGGTCCTTGTTTTCTTCCCCAGTTGGGGCGCACGCGTCCGGTGGCATCAGCAGCGCGGTCTGCCGCTCTCCATCCCCCAGCGCCGTGCTCAGAGCTGCCCCCCCAGGCCCCAGAGCTGCCTCGCTGAGCCTCTTTCCCTGCTCGATGACGCCGAAAGCTGCAAAGGGAGCGATTTATTGTAAGATGCAATCCGATCTTCTGTAAACCTTCTCCCGTGTGTCCCCAGCGGCCACTCTGGGCCGGCCTCGGCTCCTGCCAGGGCCTTTCTGGAATCAGGCTGGGCAGGGAGCTCGCCCAGCCCAGCCCTGGAGCGCTGCCCGTTCCACGCGGTGCCCACCGGCAGCAGCACGCGGCGCTGCCGGGAACCCCGAGAGGCACGGCCAGGGATCAGCAAGGTGACCCGTGGCCGGTTCCTGTTGCCCTCGGTCACGTCGGTGACTCTAACGCCGCCGCGCTTGTTCTTTGTGTGGTCCCAGAGCTGGGTGTGCAGCGGCTGTTCCGCGTCGGCTTTACGGCCGCTTGGCGTGAGACGGAGCGTGTTGGCGTCTCTGTGTGGAGCAGGGACCGTGCCCTCCCTGTGGGGCTGTCTGAGGCTCCTCAGCACCTCCAGAGCCTCCCAGATCCCCACAGATCCGCTGTCCGGAGCCCACAGGGTCGGGGGGCAGGTGGCTCGAGGTCTGAGGGTGCGGCAGAGGGACAGCCCCGGACTTGTGCCGTGGGCGGCTGGTCTGGTTCATCCAGGAGCTTGGACTAGACGATCATTCAATGTCCCTTCCTACCCTGAACGTTCTGTGGTGCCGGCTGCTCCTCCACCGAGCTTTGAGCGAGCGGGATGGGGCTGGGCAGCCCTTTGTGCCCCCAGGCATGGGGATGGGTGCGGTGTCCCTGCAGGTCGGGTCATGCCGCAGGCTTGGTGCACACAGGAATGCGGCGGCCCCGCGGTGAGGTTGGTGAGGAGGTGGCACCCGAGGCTTCCAGACCCGGCTGTGCCTTGGAGCCGGGTGCTGGGAGCCTCTGCACGGAGCTCCGCTGCTCCTGCCGGCCCTGGGAGCAACCAAAAGGACCTTCAGGTCCACGCTCAGGGTTTGACTCCGTGTTTGGAGCCACAGCTCGGAGATCTGGTGGCTCTGTGTGGTTCTGCGGGCAAGGGCTGAGCCACCTCCCCACGTCCCCGGCACCGGCTGTGCTGGGAGCACTGGGAGGTGCGGGGAAGGCTGCGGTCGCAGGGCCAACCGGCCACGTCGCTGGCCGCCCGCGCCGGGCTTTGTGCGCAGCACGTGGAGCCTGCGAGCGGCGAGCAACAGGAACAGAGGAGCTTTGTGTGGCCGCAGCGGGAACTGGGCCACGAGCCGCGCGTCCGTCCCTGGCGAACAAGCCGGGGGAACTGGTGTCTGCACCCGCAGCAGCCCCTGGCTCAGCGGGACACTGCCCACCGCCATNCGATGAGGTCCAAGGTCTCTTCCAGTCCCAAGGACTCTGTGGTTCTGTGATGCTCAAGCTCCCGAGCAGGTCCCAAGGACAGAGTGCACCTCGGGCTTGGTGTTTGCTCCCTCACCGTTGAGTCCTGCACAGGAGTGGCTGCAGAGACTCTGGGGCCATGACCCCGCAGGAGGTTCCTCTGGTGGCCTGGGAGCCGTGGGCAGGGTGGTGGCCGGGCTGTCTCACCCCGTCCCGTGCCTCGCAGGTGAACCAGGGCAACATGCCGGGCATCCAGAGCACCTTCCTGGCCATGGACACGGAGGAGGGCGTGGAGGTCGTGTGGAACGAGCTGCTCTTCACCGACAAGAAGGCCTTTAAAGCACACGAGGTGAGCCACCCGTCCCCAGCGGGGCCCTTCCCACCTCCCCCGAGACTTCCTGGGGGACGGTGCCGGTGCCCGTGGTGTGTGCCAACCACGGCCTGCCACGGCCTGCCACGGCCTGCCATGCCGGGCTCCCGTCTGGGGGCTCCGGGCTTTCCCGTGCCTTCTCTTGCCGAGGCGGCTCCGCTTTTCCTTGGCCGGGGCACGGCCTCCTCCCAGCCCCGCGTCCCGGTGCTCCCGGAGGTGCCTGGCCACATCCCGGCACCTGCCACCTCCTGTCGTCCCTCTGCCCGCAGGAGAAGATCAAGACCATGTTCGAGCAGCTGGTGCTCGTGGATCACCCCAACATCGTGAAGCTGCACAAGTACTGGCTGGACGTGAAGGACTTGAAGGCGCGGGTAGGGGGGCCTTGGGCGGGCAGCGTCCCAGCTCCGCTCCCCGGGACTCCCCTTGCCCAGGGCGCTGTTGCCGGCAGCTCTTGGCACGTGTGGGACTGGCACGGGCTGCGTGCGCCCGGCCGGAGCACCCCCAGGCGCCGGCTGCGCTGGGAGCCGGGGGAGCTGATGCCTCTCTTCCCTGCCAGGTCATCTTCATCACGGAATACGTGTCCTCGGGGAGCCTGAAGCAGTTCCTGAAGAAAACCAAGAAAAACCACAAGGCCATGAACGCCCGGGTGGGTTCCTTGGGAGCAGCGCAGGGGGCCCAGGGGTCCCAGTAGGGTCTGACTAAGGGATTTTTTAGGCAGGTCTTGGGTGGCTGTGACTGAGGAGCTGGGTGACGGTTCTGGGGGCCCCGTGCTTGGCCGTGCCAGCCCTGCCTTGGCGCTTGAGCTCGGCGTGGCACCAGTGCGGTGTGGCACCCCTGGACCTGGTGGTGTGTGCCCCGTGCGTGACCCCAAGGCCACGCTGGCTCTGCCCGTGCTCCCGCCTGGGCCTGGGGGCTCAGGGGAGCTCTGCCTGCCACTGAGGAGGAGCTCGCAGCGTCAGGGGGGGTCTCCGAGGTGGCTGGTGGGCTCTGGTCGGACAGCACCCCGCCTGACGGCGAGCTCTGCTCCCTGCTCTAGGCCTGGAAGCGCTGGTGCACTCAGATCCTGTCTGCTCTCAGGTACGGCCGCCAGCGCCCGCGCTGCCCCGCTCCCCCCGCGCTGGGCACCGGCGGCGAGCTCAGGGCGCCTCTGTGCCTCCCCAGCTTCCTGCACTCCTGCGAGCCGCCCATCATCCACGGCAACCTCACCAGCGACACCATCTTCATCCAGCACAACGGGCTCATCAAGATCGGCTCAGGTAGGAGCCGTCCCTGCTGCCCGCGGGGGGACCTCCTGCCTGGTGCTGGCTGCTGTGCCAGGGGGGCTCTGCTGGGCAGGAGTGGCGAGAGCTGAGGGGTCCCTCAGGGGGTCACCTGAGCAAGGCTTGGAGTTACCTTGTCCCCTGTTTGTGTCCTCTGCTCCCCTCTCTCTGGCTGTGTCCTCCGCTCCGCGCCTTCCCACCCGGACCGGTGCTGACCCGCAGTCTGGCACAGGGTGTTTGCCAACGGTGAGTGTCCCTCTGCCCCCTCACCCGCCCCTGCGTCCCCCTTCCCCCTCTGCGGGCTGAGGCTTGGAGGAGCATCCCGGGCTCTGCCGGCAGCAGGACCTTTGTCCCTGCGGGAATTGCTGCGCCCGGGGTGGGAGCAGAGTCTCCC
>WEIS01057313.1:59437-73269 GCA_013389965.1 Todus mexicanus | reverse complement strand
CAGGAAACCGGGCACCCCCGGACCCCCCGCCGGTGCCCGCGGCCCTGGGGAGGCAGCTCGGGAGGGTTGGGTGCAGGATGTGCCTCGTTCCTCACCACAGCTCTCCCAGACGACCTGCGAAGCCCCATCAGGATTGAGAGGGAAGAGCTGAGGAACCTGCATTTCTTCCCCCCGGAGTATGGGCGTGAGTGCTGGGGCTGTGCCAGGGGTGCCCGGGGGCTGTGCCGGGGTTACTGGCGGTGTGGGTGCAGAGGGGTGCAGAGGGGTCTGGGCAGTGTGGGTGCTGGGGGGATGCAGAGGGGTCTGGGCAGTGTGGGTGCTGGGGGATGCAGAGGGGTCTGGGCAGTGTGGGTGCCCGGGGGGTGCGGGAGGTCCCGTGCGAGACGTGGGCGCAGCGCGTGCGGTGATACAGAATAGTTTGGTGCGTCTGTAGCTGAGCTACCGGTCGTGAGTCACAGGCGGTCGGGCGGTGGTGGGCGGCTGCGCGGTGACACCGTAGGTAGAGCTCAGTGTCGGTGAGCGCCGAGCTCGCACGTGGCGGTGCCTGCGTGGAAAGGGCCGTGGGTTGGCAGCTTCTGGTCAGCAGCAAGAGCTCAGCGTGAGCACGGGCGGCTCGGAGAGCCCAGCTCATGGCTCAGGAATGTTCCGAAGCGTGCGAAATGTCACAACGATCGGGGGGAAGGAGTGAAGGATGTTTGTGCCGTGTGGGAACTCGTGATGTGATCCCCACCACGAATATTTGACAGGAATAAATGGGGGAGGTTTGAGCAGGGAGCCGGGAGAAAAGGTGTGGGCAGAGCTTGGGCTGAGGTGGGGGCAGAGCTTGGGCTGAGGTGTGGGCAGAGCTTGGGCTGAGGTGGGGGCAGAGCTTGGGCTGAGGTGTGCGGGGAGAGGCCCCACGCGGTCCTGGCTTGTTGTTGCAGAGAAGACCGACGGCACCGCTGTGGACATCTTCTCCTTTGGGATGTGTGCGCTGGAGGTACGGAGCCGGCGGCCGCAGGAGCCCTGGCTGCGGGGCAGGGTTGCTCCTGGGGAGCCCACAGGGGAGCGTGGTGTCCTGGGCACCCTCCCCAGGAGTCTCCTTGCCCCGTTCCAAACCGCTCTGTGAGCCGGGCATCCCTTGCAGCGATGGAGACTTCACCGCTGGGTCAGCAGGACATTTCCCGCTGCCGTGGCCCTCGGTGCCCTGAGTGTGGCAACAGGCGTTGCTCACCCCTTCTGCCCCTTGCTGGTGCCTCCTCCTCGTCCTGGGGCTGTGACAGCCGGGGAAGGGAGGGCACAGGGGCAGGGACAGCCGGACCTGCTCCAGGCTGTGCTGCCTGGGCCGGCCGTGGGGCTGTTGGTGGAGTCCAAGTTGTCCGCCCACTGTGGGGTGCCCCGGGAGCAGCTCCCGTGTCTGCCCCGCCAGGAACCCGTGCACAGCCTGGAGCTGTGACAGCCGAGAAACGGGCACCAAGGGCAGGGAGGCAGCAGCCAGGGAGCCCTGGGGAGCCCCAGAGATCCAGAGCCTGGCCAGGAGCTCCACAGTGGCCACCCTGCCAGGGGACGCCCCTTTGGGAGGCCCTCGAGGACTGCCGCAAGGCCTGGCCACGAGCAGACGAGGCTGCTGCTCCTCCCCCCGCAGATGGCAGTGCTGGAGATCCAGACCAACGGCGACACGCGGGTCTCGGAGGAGGCAATCATGAGGGCACGGCATTCTCTGGATGATCCCAACATGCGGGTGAGTGCCACTGGCTGAGCCTCGGGGATCCACCGGTGATCAGGCATCTCCCCCGGGGTGCAGAATCATCAAATCATTTAGGTTGGAGGAGACCTTGGAGCTCATCGAGTCCACCCGTTCCCCCAGCGCTGCCAGGGCACCACTGCCCCGTGTCCCTCAGCACCACATCTCCACGGCTTGGAAACCCCTCCAGGGATCAGGGGGACTCCACCCCTGCCCTGGGCAGCCTGGGACACGCCTGGGCAACCCTTGGCAGTGTCCAAGAAATTGTTCCTCAGCTCCAACCTCAACCTCCCCTGGCTGGGGCAACTTGTCCTCTTGTCCTGTCACTTGGGACAAGAGATCTCAGCCCCCCTGGCTCCAAGCTGCTGAATGAACTCGAGGGAGTTGTGGAGAGCCAGAAGGGCTCCCCTGAGCCTCCTTTGCTCCAGGCTCAGCATCCTCAGGTCCCTCAGCCTGGTCACTGCTGCCTCCCTCAGCCCGAGTGCTCCGTGCACTGCCCGCCTGGCCCTGGGGCTACTGGCCCCAGGAGGTGGCCACTGGGATCTGCTTCCTGGAAACACCGGTGGGAGAGGGAGCCAGGACTGGCCACGGTGGGGATGAAACGAGACACGTCCTGCCTTGCCCCCAGCTGATGGCTTTGCTTTGGCCCCCAGGAGTTCATTCTGTCGTGCTTGACCCTCAACCCAGACAAGCGACCGACGGCGAACAACCTGCTCTTCCACCGCGTGCTCTTTGAGGTGCATTCCCTCAAGCTGCTGGCCGCACACTGCTTCATCAACAACCAGTGTGAGTGGCCACGGGCCAGCCGGCCCCGCTCCAGCTCGTGCTGTGCCCCTGCAGCAGAGCCTGGGACGATCCCCGCTCACAGACCTTCCCCGGGGTCCGTG
Source organism: Todus mexicanus (assembly GCA_013389965.1). NCBI lineage: Eukaryota > Metazoa > Chordata > Aves > Coraciiformes > Todidae > Todus > Todus mexicanus. The sequence continues at coordinate 70,659 of WEIS01057313.1, read as the reverse complement.
CTGCAGAGTCCGGGTCAGGGGCCGCCCGGCTGACGGCCCCTTCCTGCTTGTGCCCCAGATCTGATGCCCGAGAATGTGGTGGAGGAGAAGATAAAGGAGCTGGACCTGAACATGGTGATGGCAGAGATCCGGAGAGAGGGTCGGCCTGGAGCGCAGTGGAGGTGAGCACGAGCTGGGGAGGCTCCGGAGCAGCCTCTGTCCCGGTGGCGTCGGTGTCACGGCGCCGCTGTCCTCCACCCTCCATCCCCCGTGCCGCCCTGCCCTCCTGCCTCCCAGTGACCTCCTGTCCCGCTGCTCTCCCAGGTACTCAGAGGTCTCCTTCCTTGAACTCGACAAGTTCCTAGAAGACGTCAGGTGGGTTGAGGGTGCTGCCGGCTCTCCTCGGATGCGTCCTCCTCGCCCCGGTCCCCGGCGTCTCTCTGCAGCAGCTCCAGGGTCCGGGGTGCACGCGGACGGTCCCAGGGGTGCGGCAGCTCTCGGTCACTCCGCGGCCCCCCAGGGCCAGCGAGGCCGGGCTGCGGTGCCAGGGCGAGAGGAGCTCGGTGTCCTGCAGCTCCGGGCTGTGCCGCCCGCCTGCCAGCGCAGCCGCGGGTCCCTGGTCGGCGCGGCGGCCGTCCAAAGCTGACCTGTGCCAGGGCTGTAGGAGGACGGGGCTCAGCTGTTTGTCCTCCCTCTGTGTCTGTGCCAGGAATGGGATTTACCCCCTGATGAACTTCGCTGTCTCCAGACCCCACGCCCTCCCACGCGCACTCTCCCAGCCCCAGGAGGACCCTCAGAAAGCCAAGACTCCCACCCCAGAGCCCTTTGATGTGGAGACCAGGAAGGTAAGGTCAGACCCAGGCAGGAACAGGTTCTCCCCTGGGAGCAGGTGGACGGTCTCCGTTTCCGACAGCCTGCGGCAGGAACGCGTCCCCCTTGGCCACGCACAGAGCTCCAGCCTGTGCGAGAACACTCCTCGTTGCGTTGGCTGCCCCGGGACTGCGACAGCCCCTTGGGTGAGGTCTTTTCATCTGAAACCTTCTGGAGCAGCCCCATTGCCCCCGGCCCTGCAGCTCTGCCCTCCTCCCGCGTCCCGTGGCGCGTCCTGCGCCTCGTTGCCGGGCGGTAGGTTTGAAGTCCCATCACGGTGGGCGCTGCAGTGACGCACTGAGGGGCCAGCAGAGCTCTGGCGCTGGCTCCGGCCAGGCGAGGACACCGCAAGTCCCAATCCCGCAGTCGCCTCCCGACCCTGCAGTCATGGGTGGGGAGACCATGGCACACGAGTGAGGGACCCCCGAGGGGAGTGGGAGAGGTGCCGGGCAAGGAGGGCAGGGAAGAGCTGACACAGCGTGAGGGTATCTGAGCAGAAGTGGAGCCTCCCCGGAGCGTGGTGTGATCCCTCGGTGAGCAGAGCCGTTGGGTGCCGCAGAACGAGCCCCTCACGGTGCGGTCAGGCTGCCGGGACGCCCCCCGGAGCCTCCCCGTCTCCGGGCTGAGCGAGCCCCGTTCCCTCAGAGGACGAGCACGCCGGCCCAGGATCATTTTGATGGCCCTCTGCTGAACTTGCTCCAGTTTATCAATGTCTTCCTTGTTTTGGGAGCCCAAAATTAGACGCGGTACCTGGATGTGGTTCAACCAGTGCTGAGAAGAGGGGGATAATTGCTTCCCTCGTATCCTGGCTGCTCCCCAGGGCGCTGCCCGCCTCCCTCGCTGCCAGGGCACGTCCGGCTCACGTCCCGCCTGCTGCCCACCATCGCCCCGGAGTCTTTCCAGCAGAGCCAGTGAAGCTTTCCTGCCAGCCAGGCCACCCCAGACCGCGTCCTTGCCAGGGATTGTTCCTCCCCGGGGCAGGAGTTGGCGTTTGTCCTGTGCTGACACACACACACACATGGGGAGACGAGGCTGTTGGCCACCGTCCGCGGGGCACAGCTCGGGCGCGGCGCTTCCTGCCGTGGCTCCTGTTCCCTGGGCCGCCGGCCGGGAGCAGCCGGAGGAGTCGCGGAGGTGGGCACCCCTCTGCCTTAAGAACCCGCTCGGTACCTGCTGCTTCCCTGGGCTCATCGTTCGTCACCTCTGGCACCGTCCTGGTCTCGCTGCGGGTGATGTGAGCACGACTTGGTGTTGCGTTGATGTCCTGGTGCGAGTCGGAGCAGAATCGGTTCTGCTCCCTGGCTTCGCTTCTCAGTCGGGTCTCTGCCGAGCAGTCGTGCTTCCCCGAGTCACTGCTGGGTTTGATTCATTGATTTAACGGTGAAAACGCTCCGTAGGGCTCGACCCAATTCGCATTCCTGCGAGACCCCCGGAAGCGCCTCCCTTCAGACCGGGCCTGGCGGTGGTTTCCTCTGCTCCGTCTCGGGTGCAGCTCTCAGGGCACTTCGCTGCTGCTTTGCTCCTACTGGTTTCCCCCCATTCGACGAAGGACCCGAGATCTCCAGAGCACCGAGTTTACGCAGGTTTCATGAGAGCTGGACAAACCTGCAGATCCCAAATGAGCGTAGCCGCGGTGCCGATGCTTTGTTCTGTGGGGTTCCCAGAACAAAATCCGTGTGTCATTTTTACAGCACCCAAGATTTCGGGTTTGCTCTGTGGTCTGGTTTAAGGATTGGTCGTGCCCCAGGGACACGATCGGGTACAGCGTTAACCGAGAGCCTGGGCAGAGCGTTAGGGGGAAGCCTTCCCCTGCAAACGGAGCAGAAGGATTCGTCCTGGACGCCGAGTTCTCCCAGAGCTGCCCCTCGCGCGGGGCTCCCTCGGCCACCTCTCGGTCAGCTGGCGGTGACCGTGGCGCAGAGCTGGGGCCGGGCTGAGCTGACCCTCGGCTGCTCCACCCGGACGGTTCCTAGAAAGGTGGGAGGAGCGGAAGGTCCGTCAGGCAGGAGGAGTTACGGGTTCCAGCAGGAATTTGAAAGTCGTGCTCGGAGAGCAGGTGTGAAGCGGGCCTGGGGCAGCCAGAGGGGCGCGTCCAAGCTGATGTTGGGTTTGGCCTCTTGCAGGTGGTGCAAATGCAGTGCAACATGGAGCTGAACGAAGACAAGACCCAGTGGCACGTGAGTATTCGGCTCGTGTTCCACGTGAGGCACGGGGGCAAGACCCGCTCTGTGCCCGTCTCTGGCACCCGACCGGGGAGAGCCGGGTCTCGGGGAGTTCCCTGCAGCGCTCCAAGGACTTGCTCTTGTCCCTGCATAAATAAAGAAGCCCGAAAAAGGAGGAAGCCACCAACTGCCCCCGGCTGCAGGGCAGGAGCACCTCGGTGTCCTTGGGCATCTTTTAACTCTCCTCCTTTCTCACTGGGCAGTGGCGGGTGAGCTGCAGCTGTCGGGGGAAGGTTCCTCCACGTCACTCAAGCTGCGCAGCCCCTGACGCCCGGCGCCTCGGCGGTTACCGGCGTCCTCGCGGCTCGGCACCGCCGGCGGCTGCTGGTGCTGCTGGAGGAGTGGGCACCTCCCTCCCGTGTGGGGAAGCTGGCGTCGGTAACGAGCGCTCTCTTCCTCCTGCAGCTCACCCTTCTGCTGATCCTGGAGGACAAGCTGCACCGGCAGCTGAGCTACGACCTGCTGCCCAGTAGGTTCACCTGCACGTTCGTTTTCGTGGGTGGGTGCAGAAGCGTTGCCCGGTGGCCCTGGTCGACCTTAGGCTCAGACTGTTAGACACAGGTTGGGTTTACAGCCGGCTTTTCGTGTGCTAGGGGAGCAGAATGAACCCGAGTACCTGTGTGGTTCCAGTTCTGGTCCACTCGGACCCTGAGCTCATTGCCCCTGCCAGAGCCACCTGCAGTCTCAGGGGGATGTTGGGAGTCAGTGAGTGGCCATCAAGACCCTGCGTTGCACCCCGGGATGTGTGTTGGCAGTTCTTGGGGTCACGCTGGAGAGTTCTTCCCTCATTCCCAAGCCCAGGTTGGACGGGGCTTTGAGCAGCCTGGTCTAGTGGGGAGTGTCTCTGCCCATGGCAGGGGGTGGAACGAGGTGATCTTTGAGGTCCCTTCCATCCCAAACCATTCGATGGTTCAGTGAACGCTGGTCCAGCCTCTCTAGAGCCTTTCAAAGAAGGTGGACTCTCCTCAGAGGGAGCCCCGTGGGGAAGGGGAAGGGTTCTTCTCTCGAGCAGGTCCAGCATAGCAGGCGCCTTCCTAAGACCCGGCGTAGCCTCCTGGAGGCCACGCAGCTGGAGTCCTGCGCTGCCTTATGGCCAAGACCGAGGCACAGGGCTTGGCAATTAGTGCCTGGGAGCTGCTGCTTCTCTAGCCCCGCGTGTCCTGCACCTCAGGCAGCGGCCTGGCTGCTCTTCGTGCTGAGCTGAGCCAAAATGGAAAACAAATCTCAGAGTGACAGGTAGCCAAGGCTCCTGCGCCCTGTGGGATTTGGGGCTGGAGCTCAGCTCCAGTTCCCTGTCCCCTTGGTGTGCCCCAGGATTACTCAGCAGTGACTGGGCCAGCCCGAAGCCCAGGGCACATGGCCCTAAAGCGTAAGGCGGGTGCTGCGCGTGGGGATCGGGGCCCTTTGCTGGTAGGGGAGGAGCTGAGAGATGCCTGAACTTCCCTGTCCTCCCCGCTCTTTGTCTCTGCAGCTGATAACTCCAAGGACTTGGCCACAGAGCTGGTGCACTACGGGTTCATCCACGAGGTAAGCCCCCGTCACCACGCCGCGTCGCAGCCGTCGTGTGCCGCGCTGCTGCAGCCCCTGGACCCGAGTGACACCTCGGGGCAGCTTGAGCTCCTCCATTCCCCGCCCGGCAGCCAGAGACGGGGACCAGGGGGACCCCTGGGGCAGCTCCGTGCAGCGAGCGATGCCTCCTTTTCTCGTTCGGTTGCTTTTTCTCCATTTTTTGCTCGTGCCCAGCCCCGGGGAGCTGCTTTGAGGGGACGGTTGGTTGTGCTGGCAGAGTTAACGACACCAGCCCCGCGGTGACGCTGGGCGTGAGAGGCAGAGCAGTGCCAAGGAAAGGGAACTGGGGCCACCTCCCACCTCCCAGGGGGTTCTCCAGGGCGGCTCTTAACCCGCGCTGTGAACTTCTGCAGACCAGTCTGATTTCACCAGAACCAGTTGGCAGCGGAGCCCCCGGGAGAGGCAGCACGGGGAGAACTGGAAATACATTTAATTTTATTGCGTACAAACTGGGGATTCCGGGGCTGGAGGCAGCGTTTGGGAGAACCCTCCCTCTGGACACTGACACTAGGCAAGGGAGGGGTCAGCCTCAGAGGGTGAAGAATGATGTGAGCACCCCTGGAAAGAAGGACACGCCGCCTTTCTTCCTCCGAGCACGGCGACTGTGCGGCTGGGCTCTGGCACGCTGCGGTGCCTTCTCCTGCGCCTCGGAAAGCGCGCGATACCGCGATGCCGCGATGCTGGGGGCAGCCTCGTGCTGCAGACGGCAGCTCGCGCAGGGCCGTGCTCTGCGGGCTGTGAATTACCATCCTCTTTCTCCAAGGAGATAACCTCCGCGTGACACCCCCACCTCCAATGCCTTTCCTGCCCCGCAGGCACCAGCTGCCTTTCCTCAGCTTACAACTGGTTTATCCAACTCCGAGCCTGAGCTTGGAGTGAGGCTGCTGCTCCCTCCTGGCCTGCGGGACCCGTGTGCCCAGGTGCCCGCAGTGGCTGAGCTACCAAAAGGCACCTCCTATGCCTATAAATCCTGGCTTCAGCCGCCGAGAGGAGTCATCCTTTAGCAGCAGCAGTGCCAAAGGGGCGCCCTGAAGCAGCCAGGAACCCCCCGATTCCACATTCCTCGTTCACTTGAGAATTTTGAGTTTGGTTCTGGCACCTCCAAAGCCCCTCCCCGAGACAAGGCGGGGGCGTTTCGCAGCCTTTACACCTCACTGTGTGTGTTGGAAATGTCTTCCTTACGGAATAAACATTCTGATTGTGTTAGAAACCACCTACTCCCGGGTGTATCAGGAGAGAGATTTCTGAACAACACAGTTGCCAGACCAACAAAAGTGACGTTTAGTTTTATTTTTGTTGGCAGCGAGGATATAATCCGAAAGGAACAGGCCAGATGGCCATAAATGGCCAGATGGCCACAGAAAATAACTGGAGATCCAGTGGTCAGTTAACTGGGTTGATATTGAGCTAAATAAAGAAGCTGGGCCTGTCACGTTCCGTTGGATCGGCAGCTCCAGGGACCTGTCTGCGCTTTTGTCTTTATGTGGCACCTGACACTGAAATGCCCCATTCTTGGTCATTTGGCGTTATCCAGGAAACAGGGTCGTTATTGGCACTAAATTCCCGCGGTGCTCCCGAGCTGTTCTCTTCCCGTGCCGAACCTCGGTGGCTTGGGATGGCATCATGTGAGGAGGGAGGTGTCCGAGGCGGCCGAGCCGCGCTCGTCCATTGGCGTCTCTGTTCTTTTATTTTAGGACGACTGTGAGAAGCTGGCGAACTTCCTGGAAAATGCCTTCCACAAATACCGGTCTCCTCCCTTGTGAGCCAGCTCCCGGCGGCTGGGGCAGCGCGGTCCCCCCGCGCCAGGGACAGGAGATGTACCAGACTGGAAGAGCCCGCGGGGCTCCGGACCGAGCTTCCCCCAGCAGCACCGAGCTGGCCGCTCGCTCCCGCCTGAACCTTTGCAGCCCACGAGCGGCGTTCGCCGGAGCCGCGGCGAGAGAGGCAGCGGCACGTGGAGGAGCCGTCGGCAAACACGAGAAATCCCACGTAAACCACGAGAAATCGCGTGCGCATCGCCAGAAGCTGTGGCCGAGCAGAGGAGGTGCTCTGGCCCCTGCTCCTGCGGCAGCCGGCCTGGGGGAGCTGGAGGTGGGGAAGCCCCTTTGGGCGGCAGCCCCTCCCGCAGCCCCTTCCCGCTGATGTCTAAAGATGCGAAGCTGCTGCAAGAGTCCCCCCAGCTGATAAATTTCCCTCTGGGAGCGACGAGTGTTTTTGGCTGAGGCTCCCGAAGCTGTTGTCCCCCTTCGCCAGCCGGTAGTGCGTGGAGAAGGGAGGAGCAGAGCAGGCTTGGGGAGCTGGGGCGCTGTTTCCCATCTGCCACGTGTATCCTCACACCTGCTGCGACGCTCCTGGTAAGGTTCCCCTGCACAGAGGAAGGGCTGCGATGCCTTGTCGGTAGAACGGCGTACGTTGGCTGAAGCTGAAGAGAGGACTTTGCGAGCTGGGCCTGATACGGCAGGAGAAGAAATTCCCCAAATCCAAACCCACCAGCTGGATCCTGACACGCAGACCAACAGAAACCTCACTGGTGCTGAGCAGAACCCTCGTCATTCCCCAGTCTGTCCAACGGCCTTCCAAAATCTCACGGCATCTTAAGGTCTTAAGACCCCCGATGTCTCTTCCTTCCCCACTTCTCCTGTGGCAGTGGGAACTTCAGTCATTAGCCGGGAGAAAGGGGCACCCACAGCAGGTGCTGCGCACACCGGGGGCAGTTGGTGAGAAGTGCAGAGAGGAGTTACTTGTGTCACAAAAGCCCCGCGGTGCTGCTCTGCGCGGTCCACGCTGTGCCCTCTGGAACCAGCTCTGTCACCTGTGCTCCGCCGGTGCTCTGAGATGGTGCGCTGTGCCGTGCTGGTGTGCTCTGCCAGTGTGCTGTGCCGTGCCGGTGCGCTCTGCCAGTGTGCTGTGCCAGTGTGCTCTGCCAGTGTGCTGTGCCAGTGTGCCATGCTGTGCCGGTGTGCTCTGCCAGTGTGCCGTGCCGGTGTGCTGTGCCGTGCCGGTGTGCTCTGCCAGTGTTGTGCTCTCTGCTGGTGCTCTGTGCTGCTGTGCTGTGCCGTGCTGCTGTGCTCTGATGGTGCTGCGTGCCACGCCAGTGTGCCGTGCCAGTGTGGCGTGCCATGCTGGTGCTCTGTGCTCGTGTCCTGCGCTGCACCAGTGCTCTACGCTCCGCTGGCGTGCTGTGCTCTGCTGGTGCTCTGTGCTGGTGTACTGTGCCATGCCGGTGTGCTGTGCCAGCGTGCTGTGCCCTCCACTCTGCTGGTGCTCTGTGCTGGTGTTCTGTGCCATGCCGGTGTGCTGCGCTGTGCCGGTGTGCTGTGCCAGTGCTCTGTGCTGTGCCGGTGGTGTGCTGTGCCCTGCACTCTGCTGGCGCTCTGTGCTGCTCTGCCGGTGCTCTGCTCCGGAGTTCTCTTGGTGCTTTGCGCTCTGCCGGTGTTCTGTGCTTCGCTGGTGCTCTGTGCCCACGTCCTGCGCTGTGCCCAGGGTTCCATGCCGGGTCTGCGCTGTGCTGGGTTCTCCGCGTGGCACTGCCTGCGTTCTGCAGCCCACGCCTTGCGGTGTCACACCGACTGCAGCTCGCCGGGCTGGGTGTGCCGTGCGAGGACTCCTTGCTGAGCTGACAGCTTGTGCCGCGTGTCCCTGCTGCGCTCTGCTCTGCTCTGCCGTGCCAACTTCACACACCGACAGATCAATAAAGCCTCTGAAAGCTGCTTCTCATCAGAGCCCTGCGCTCGGCAAACCGTGCGGTGATTGCGCGGTGACTCTGGCAGTCACACCAGTGAGATGTGGAACAGCCTCCCTGAGCTGGTGGGGCCAATTCTGCTCCGGGGTGCCCAGCACCAGGCCAAGGGGCAGCGGGCACCAACTGGAAGGCAGGAGGTTGCAGCTGAGCAGGAGGAGCAACTTGTTTGGGGGGAGGGTGTTGGAGCCTGGCCCAGGCTGCCCAGAGAGGTTGTGGAGTCTCCTTGTGTGCAGAGATTCCAAGCACGCCTGGACACTGCGATGCTGGGCCCCCTGCTCGGGGGGACCCTGCTGGGGCAGAGGAGACACTTCCCACCCCCACCATGCTGGGGTTCGGTGAGTTCAAGTCAGCCAAATTAGGTAGAGAAGGAATTAAGTGGAGAAACATCCCAGAGCTGCTCAGCTCAGAATCACTTTCTCCAGATCAAGTTGGCACTTGCCTCTGCAAAGGGAAGAATTCCTTCGTGTACCAACCGCTTCATTTCCCTGATGGGCTCGTTAGCTCTTCGTTAACACCCCTCACGCGGCTGAATTCTCTGTTTGAGTTGAGGTGGTCCCAGCTCTGTTTGACCAGTGCGTTTCCCTGCTGCTGGCTGTGCTGCACCGAGCATGGCGAGCTCATGGCCCAGCCGGTGCTCTGTGGTTGCACAGAACCGTCGAGGTTGGACGGGACCACTCAGGATTTCAGCAGGTCCCTTCCAGCTTCCACAGGCGTCTGGTCCACCCTCTGCTCCAGCAGGGCCAGCTGAGGCAGGTTGCCCAGGGCCGTGTCCGGTCAGCTTTGAGCATCTCCAGGCACAACCTGTTCCCGTGTTCAGCCACCCTCGCAGGAAAAAAAACCCCATCAGATTTTTTTACACTCAAGTGGAATTTCCTGGTTTTGTTTGTGCCCGCTGCCTCTGGCCCCCGCTGAGCAGAGCCTGGCTCCAGCTCCTGCTCCACCATCTCACCAGGTGCTGGCATACAGCGGTGATCCCCCCGGAGCCTTCTCTCCTCCAGCTGAGCAGCCCTGGCCCTCGGCCGCACCTACGGCGGCTGCTCCCACGGCGGCTGCTCCCGTGCCCTCAGCCCTTGCCTGGGGTGAGCCCATGCCTGCCTCGTGCTGGGAGCATCCTCCAGACGCAGCCTCGCCAGCACCGAGCAGAGGACTGGTCCCCGCAGGCAGCTGAGGTGTCCCGGGTGCAGCCCAGGACTGACCCTCCCTGCGCTGCTGGCCGGCGGCTCGATGCCCCACGGGACGCTCGTCCTGCCCCGCAGAGCTGGCAGCGGCACACGCTCGGCACGCCTGCCCTCACTTGCTCTGGAGCCTGGTCCTGTAGTGGAGGGGCCGTGTCCTCAGACACCGATTGACACAATTAGCTAATTAGGGTAGTAAATCCTGCCCCCGGATTGTGGGCGCACGCACAGCTTTGGGTAGAGCATCTAGTGTCACTTTAGAGTAGGAATCCCCAGTCTCCGTGGCACGTCCAGGGGGCAGCTGCTGCCACCCAAACTGGGGCAGGCAATCGGGCAGCCTGCTGTCGTTCCCGGTCCCATATTGTACCTGCATCTCTTGGATTAAACAAACCGTAGCAATGCGAGACGCCCTCATCGTGATGGTGGTTAAATATTACATGATCTCTCTTTCCCGCTTTGCGTAAGCTTCATCGGCCGCAACGTCCTAAATCTTTCATAAGACAGGCTTTCAGAATCCCTAAATGTCTCGGGGTTTTCCCATGTCGCATCTTTTCAGTAGCGGGGTGGAGAGAGCACAACGTTCCTGGGACACGTTAACCCAGTGTGAGCTAAGAGCTCACCTCTGTCTCCTGCTAACGGCGTTTGCTCTTTAAAGTGGAGGCGAGGATTTTTGGGGGCCCTATTTTGGGGCTCTCATCCCTGGGCCAGGCAGACAGACCCCCGGGGCCGGCCACAACACCAACAGCATCCTGGTTTGTATTAAAAATGGTGTTGCGAGCAGGCCTAGGGAAGGGATCATCCCCCTGTGCTCAGCACTGGTGAGACCCCACCTCGAGTGCTGTGCTGTTTGGGGCACCTCAATCCCAGAGAGATCTGGAGGGGCTGGAGCGGGGGCAGAGGAGGCAACGGAGCTGGGGAAGGGCCTGGAGAATAAATCTGATGAGGAAAGATTGAGAGAGCTGGGACTGGTTAGTGTGAGGCAGAGGAGGCTGAGGGGAGACCTCATGGCTCTCTGCAGCTCCCTGAAGGGACATTGCAGAGAGGTTGGTGCTGGGCTCTTCTCCCAGGGAATTAGCGACAGAACCAGAGGGAATGGTTCCAAACTGCAACAGGGGAGGGTTAGACTGGACATCAGACAGAATTTGTTCTCCTTCAGAGCTGCCCAGCATCGGCACAGGCTGCCCAGGGAAGGGGTGAGTCACTATCCCTTGGGAGTGTTTGAGGGGCATAGAGATGAGGTGCTTGGGGATGTGTCTGAGGGGTGAAGCTTGGGCTGGGTGATCTCGTAGGTGTTTCCCAACGCGGGTGATTCCGTGACACTGTGACCCTGTCATTCTGTGACACTGATTCCGTGACACACTCAGACTCAGGCCCATTCCGGGCCCCTCGGCCCTCCCCGGCCTCTCCCGCGCCCCTCAGGCCGCGCCCGCCGCGGTCACGGGACCCCGCCGAGTTCTCGCGAGATGTTCTCCCCCTCGCCCCGCCCCGCCCATTCCCAGCGCCGTCACTGCCGGGAGCTCTCGCGAGAGTTGGGCAGGGCGGGTCTCGCGAGAGCCTCGCGCGCCGGCAGCCGACGGGGTGGACAAGATGGCGGCGACAACCACTATGGCGCTGGTGAGCGGCGGCGGCCGGCCGGGGCTCGGCACCCACCGGGGCTCGGCAGCG